>QGSO01000318.1:944704-958206 GCA_011037825.1 Carya cathayensis | reverse complement strand
AAAAACAAAAATTACATTTGTGTACTGGAAAAGGCTGCCTATTACCGGGGTCCTTACAAAAGAAGTAGGCCCTTTCAAAGTGTAATAGCGTGAAAGCCGCCACTACAATGGTTTTGAATTAGAGTAAGACCATGTGGTTTTCTCAGATTAGTTGTTGTGATTGAAATTATTAATGCCTCTTGGTAGTCAATCTTGGAATTCTAACCCCATTTCCATGCACTTAAAAGAAAGCAAGCTTTGTTACATGTAATTCCCTTGGTTGATTAACTAAATTGTGTATAAATCTCTCAGTTGATACAAAATTCAGATTAATCTATCTCCAGTGTTCTTAAACTCAACAAATCTATTTCATGGCATGTGATTCTCAGATTTTCTCAAGTTGGTAATTTCACCTTTGCATGAATTCATTCGCTTTATTTGCTAGAGTCTAGCAAAAAGCTAGTTGGGGGGTGTGATAAAAGGTTAGAATTGCATAATTAAGTTGTTTAAATGGGTGATTTAATATTGAATGCAAATTAATTGATGTCAATATTTTATATACATAAAGTTCTATATTTGCCTTTGAAAGAAATACATTTTTTATGTACTGCAGGGCATTTATGAAAATACTAAAAGAGAATGGAACTCACGGCTGGAACTCAAGGGAGCAAGCAGAAAATCAGCACATGCAGAAAGATAGAAAGACCACTCCACCATCCAAAGTTAGGCCACCCACTCCCAAGTTAGGCCACCCACTCCACCATTCTTCAAAGTTAGGCCACCCACTCCCAAGTTAGGCCACCCACTCCACCATTCTTCAAAGTTTGGCCACCCACTCTTGAGAAATGGTAGGATGCTCTCTCCTATAAATAGGAGAGAGCTCAGAAGAGAAAGGGCATCAAGGCAGTGGAGACGAAGGAGGGGAGTTATTTTGCAAGTTATTTCCTTTGTATTTTGCAAGTTATTTACGGGGTTAATTTTTAAGTTATTAGTTTTGGAGTTTTGAGTTTATTACTTTGTTATAAGTTTCAGTTTTCATTACTTTGTTATAAGTTTCAGTTTTATTACCTTTTATAAGTTTCAGTTTTTATTACTTTGTTATAAGTTTTGGAGTTTCAATTTTATTACCTTGTTATAGTTTCAAGTTTATTACCTTGTTATAGTTTCAAGTTTATTACCTAGTGTTGGTTTCAATTTTATTACTTTAATTTAGTTTGTCTTATTTCTTCGAGTTGATATTATAGACTTTTTATTTTTTATTTCATTCTAAAGTTTATTTATATTTTCTTAGTTTTTGATATGATTCCACTTAGATTTATTTTTGTTACTAAAAATATCATGTGTAACTAATTACTAAAGCTTGGGTTGTGGAATGAGATTTAATTTATTTTAGATTCTAGTTTGATGCAATATATTATTGTTTAATGTTGATTTCACTAAATTACTAGTCGGATTCAAATGGAAAATAGATTGCGGCTCTTGCTCTTGTTTTGTTGTTGACGTAAGGCACAACAAAAGCTTGAATTTATTAAGGTCTCTTTCGATTGTTTATGAATATAAATTTGGCTAGTAAATTAGAGAATTTCTTGAAAAAAATATTGCAAATACTTGTGTTTGAGCTGTAAAATTGCATATTTTAGCTATTTAAAATCAATGTATTTCAATTGCTTCGTGACATTATTATTGGTTTTAGATGGAAAAATAGTTAATAAGCATAAATTCGAGTTGTAATTTTTAATTGATTAATATCATGTTTATGCTTAATTTTATAATTATGATTTAATTGAAAAATATTTCCTCACATATATAATATATTTTTAATAATCTAATTTTTTCTTTTTAATTTATTTCGAGTGTTATTTTTATTTGCAGCACAAATAAAATTCACAGGAAAGCTTTGAACAAGGGATGTCTGGACGTACGCTGGTGCATGGGTCAACATTTACGGAAATGTTTCTAGCTGGACGTTAAAGAGGATGCTTGATTAATGGGAGAGTGATGTGAGAAAGTTGAGAGAGACGGGCAGAAATTGGGTTTATTAAATGGAGAGGGAGACGTGCTGTAATGGGATTTGCTAGAGTTAGTGTCGGCTGAAGTTTATTTTGGCTAAAAGTGAGGAAATACGTAGGGTTGGATGTTCGGACACGGGAGGAAGAAGTTGTCAATTTTAACGGAAAGTAGAGCAGAAAAAGTTGACAACTTGGGTGAGTGAAGGATGCTGAACGTGAAACTTGTAGGAGCGGCTGAAAGTCGTAGGAGCTGATTGACGAAAAAAGAAAAAAAAAACAAGAGGCTGGTGACTTGAGGGAGCGAAGCTTACGGAAGAGGAAAAATAGAAGAGAAAATGGAGTTTACGTCCAAGGGGAAGTGGGACGTTCGGAGGGTCAATTTTTACGGAAAGTTGAGAGAGATTTACGTGGGATTCTGAGGCTTGTATTCATCTTCATCTCGGACGGCAGGGACTTTGAACGGGTGGACGAGAGACTTAAAAGAAAAAAAAAAAGAGGTTCCCGTTCCGGAGGTTGGAGGGGATAAAACTGGAGTCTTCGCAGAAACACCGAGGGGTTTTCTACGTTAAAAAGGGAAAGTGAGACGTGAAAAAAAGAGAGAATTTACGTTCAGGGAGAGAGGGGCTTACGAAAAATAGAAGAAGCTGCTGGTTTTACGTAAAAACTTTCGGCTGATGGAGGGAAGGTGACTTGCGGCACAGACAGAAAACGAAGGTGAAAGGAAAGGAAGCTGGGTAGTTCACGTAAAAATAGAGAGCTGGACGTGTGAGAGGTCTAGAGCTCTTGTGAAAGCAGCTGGAATTTCAGGACGTGGAGAGCTTACGTTCAGGAGGGAGGTGAGTTGATGTTTGCTCTGTTTTTGGGAATAAAAACAGAGAATTTCAGTGGTTTTCGGACTGGGCTGAAGAGCAACAGTTTATGTAAACCAGCTGGGTGGAGTTGGGACTGATCGGACAGTGCAAGAACTGGCAGCAGTAAATTTCGTTTGAGTCAAGCGTGTGCTGCGAGCTCTTCCTGACGAAGCAACACGTTCTTTTCCGGTGACTTTCGGTGGAGAAAGAAATGAACGAGGGAACAGGTAGTGTTGACGTGAAGGAGGGTTCCCGTTTGGGTAGCTGCGGGACGGACTGATTTCTTTTAGGGGAGTTATTTTGGTTTCTAATTTCTCTCTACTTTTATTTTATGATTTAAGATATTCTCTTTGTTAGTTTGTGTTTTATTTTAATATAATCATGAACAATGTTTATTTTATTTTTACAGCATTTGTGATGAACATGGTTGGCTAATTTTCATACTAAGGTTAGAGGTGAAGTTTAATAATTTGAAAATTGTTTTCGGATCGACGACAAATTTATTTTGTGAGTTTAATCGATTGAATGATTTTATTATTGGATAATTTGATTATCTATATATTTTTCTTGATTTATTGTGATTTCCGAATACAGTAAATGCTTGAGAAATCCCTGTGATAGTCAAATAAATTTGTAAGCGTTTTAATCATCAATCGTTCATGCTCGATTATTTGTAACTATTTTTCTTGATCTTAAATGCTAAATCTTCCAATTAAACGGAATTATTATTCTAGTTTAATTGAAGTAATTCGATCGGAAACAATATTTTAAATTATTAAACGGATCCTCGAAACCTTAGTCTTTTTCCATATCAACACAGCTTATCATTTTAGTCTTATTTTGTTACGTCAAAAAATCATTATCTCAATAACTTCATTTTAGTTTCAATCGCGCATCTCTTTTAGTATTTTATTTTCATTTGTTTGAGAGAATTTTTCACATTAGTCAATCCCTGTGGATTCGATCCTGTAAGGTACTACAACACCTGTATACTTGCAGGTAAAACTGCACTAAATTTTGGTTCATTAATTTGAGTTAAAGTTTAGGCGCAACAACTTGAGCTTAATTTTTATGTTCCGAATATCAATTCCTTGACTGGATTGTTAATCGAGAAATTATCTAGAATCCGAGATAAAAAGAATCTCAAACCCAACCCAAGTGTTTGTTAATTTGTTTTTTTAGAAACTCTAAATTCAATTTCAATTATTTTTTTTGGCATAGCATTTTAATTTTATTTTCATCTCACATACTCGATTCATTTGTTCCTTACAGATCCTTTATACGCTTTGATAACCCATTGTCCCTGTGGAATACGATCCTGGACTTATCCTTGATACAACTTGACACTTATGCACTTGGAAGCACATTCTAAACATAGTCATTAGGCGGCGCAATAGAGTAGTGTGGAGGAGGGTGGAGGAGGGGAAGATAGATGAGGTGGTGCGGAATGAGGGGGAAGTGAGTGTTGAGAGTGAGATGGAAAAGGATATCCTTCAGGCTGAGGAAGGGGAGATAGTGCAGTCTGACAGTGTGGTGATGGGGGTGATCCTAGCAAAGAGGTGGTGGAGAATTTGCAACTGCCAATGATGGACCATGTTATATGCCTCGGGGTCCCAGAAAACTCAGTTGATCACATTAAGGGGAATATTGCAACGAAAAACTCTTGAGGTTTAGAAGAAGAGTTTGAAATAGAATGGTAATGCCATGGTATTTGAAAGTGATGAAGAGGAATGTGAGGAAGTGTGGTGTGATGCAGATCTCATAACTACACGTGATGAATCCTTGTTGAACGCAACAAAGCCTGGGGTAGATTTTTTAAACCAACCGAAAGAGGGGCAACAAGGTTCTAGTTATGGGAAGCTGTCTTTGGGTTATTCGTCTGAGCGGGAGGTCGGTGAAGTCTCATTGTTATGAGGAAAAGAAAAAATGTATGAGTCAGGCACAGAGCACCGGTTGATATCCAAAAAGAATATAGAGGAAAAAGCATTGAGGAAGTCTCAGAGGGTTCATACCCGTTCTGTGACGCCCCCAACTCCTACGTACGGAAACGTGGAAATCAAGGCGTCGAGATGATGACAACAAGGGTCACGCATCCCATCACCAAGTGCCAAATGTGTGTACATGCAACACGTGTAAAACAAAATAATGCAGTGGGTAATAAAAGCCTTTCAACTAAGTACCAGAATTTTATTTAAATACAAACTTGCTTAAAACAAGCGTATAAAAATAATAAAAGTCTCAATAACATCATAAAACCAAAATACATTGTTTAAAGACAGGGAAAATAATTTCCAATAATTAAGCAAGAGCACCCAAACAAGCCTTTGGTGGAGCCGCCTCCTCAGGCTCAGTCTCCTCTTCATCTGCATCAAAATCTACGGTACCAAAGACGATACCACAGATAAGTAATAATCCAAACAACCCACAAGATAAAAGATACATTAAGACCTCAACCATATTCTTGAACAGGATACCATATGCATGAGATCCAAAAAATAACATTTCTCAAAATAATCCTTTCCCAAAAATAATCCCTTTTTCCAACTCATGCCAAAAATCCTATTTTTGGCTGAAACAGTTCCATTAAAACGTTTTCTCGCCATTATCCCATATAATGGCCCAAAACAAGAAATCCACCATTTTGCCCGAAAATAGTCAATGAATATCCATTAACAAAATCCTACCATTTTCCCATAAAATGGCCCACAAATATCCTTTAACCAAAACTCGTCATTCTCCCAGAAAATGACCCATATCTAATATCAAAACCAGTTTCCAATTTATTGTATGCACCATGATCTCCCCTATGGATCATCCGCACACTCTGGCTCTTATGCCACACTGCAGGTAATGACTAATACCCAGCTTTGCACTCAGCGCATACCATGACCAGGCATCCTTTAGTCCCCGCCAGCCGAGGGACCAAGAAGTCAGCACGACAGCGTTACCAGTGACAACCCAGGGGATGACACTCAGTATTTTTCACTCCCGAGGGACCAGAGGAGCTCCACTGAGATAATGCCCAATCTCGGCTTGGGGGTCGTGATTCACACGCACCCAAAAATCCATCAAGACTTAAAAACCCGATTTTCGATTTCCAACACATGTATATGCATGCACCATGCAATGCAAATGACATAACACAAAATACCAAACAATCCAAATCATCCAAACATAAATTACTCCATCCTCAAATCCATCCGACCCTTGACTCCTCGGACTCAGTCGGGTAAAACCAACCAATCACAAATTATTGTTAAAGTAAAAATATATTTAAATCTTAAATGAAGTTTGGAAAATACTTACAGTGTTATAAAATATTTTTAAAGGATCACGGAGGTGTAAAAGTGACGGCAAGGCAATGTAACAGTGCAAAATGCACTGTGGCCGTGGGTCACAAAATACCCACTTTTGAAAGAAGACAAACAAAACAAGGGAAGGCTAGGGTAAGGCTCAGGGGTGTTGATGAAGCTAATGGAAGTGGTGGTTGGCCGTGGGTGGCGGCACAAACGGTGGTCGAAAGCCAAAAAGGCTAAAACGGAAAGTGAGATGGCTAGACTTCACCAATGACGAACCGAGACTGAGGATGGGTGGGTTAGGTAGCTGGAAGGTTGGTGGTGAAGAGCTAGTGGCCAACAGTGGTGCGACAACAGCGTGGGGAGGCTAAGACCATGCTGCTTGATGGGCTTCGTGGGGGCAAACGGTGGCAAGTTAGGGGTTGAGATCGGTGGATGATGTTGGCTTGTGGGAGGGGAAGCTGTGGTGGTGGTGGTGGTGCTGGACAGTGGCATAGGAAAATACAAGCCCATTTAGGCTACACATGGATGAGAGGAGAGAGAGAGCATGGGGAGTGGTGGCCGGCATGGATTAGCTCATCGGCGTGAGAGGAAGGAGGTGGGGTGGGCGGTGAGGTTTGGTAGTGCACGACGGCGAGGTTGGGTGGAGGGAGGATGCACGGAGGAGAAGAGAAAAGGGAGAGGGGTCGCGCGGGCTAGGGAAGAAGAGCCGGGGAAGAAAGAAGAAGAAAAAGAAAGAAGAAAAAGAAGAGAAAAAGAAAAATGAAAAAGGGAAAAGGAAAAAGGAAAAAAGAAGGGAAAGAAATGAAGTGTAACCCTCACAACTTGGGTCAAGAAATTGATCCAACGAAAATTATTTTCAAAACAGTAAATAAAATAAAATAATTCAAACGAAGTGAATAACTAAAATAAAATAATAAAATCTAAAAACACAATAATTCTAAAGCCCAAAAATAACTAATTTAATTTAAAAAGTAATTTAAATACAAAACAATAATAAATAGCAAGAAGGCATGTTAAAATAATTTTACAACTTAAAAGTCATAAAATAATACTGCAAAAATCACCTTTGATTTAAAATAAGAAAATCAATACTTATAATAATTTAAATAAAATCACTCAATAAAAATACAATAAAATGGGGATATCACATCCTCCACCCCTTAAAATAAATTCCGTCCTCGAAATTTGTGAGGTCAAATACTAACGCTTAGCAAGATACAGCCCAGAACACGCTTAGGAAAATCATACAACCATCAACGCCCAAACAGACACGAGTACTCTCTCTCAAGTTTGCTCCTATAGGCGATCTGATTATACTCACACCAGTCTCCTAATGGCCCATCACATCAGTACTCCTAGGGTGGCTATGTAATCCAAAATCTCTATTCCCACAAGAACCTTAATACAACACCCAATAAATTTCAATGATTATTATCTTCATGCCATAAATTGTGCTAATCTCAATCAACTCCTATGCTAAAAACTTCCAAACCTGTATTGTATTCTACAAGTTGGTAACCTATTAGTCACTTCCAAAGTTAACCATCAATAATCATAATTAGTACAACAAAAGATTACTTTCCAATTACAAGTATCTTCTCAAAATTTCAAGTCACCACTAATTCCTCAAAATCAGCACAAAATTTAACACCTAATTATCTGTAAAAAATCACGCTTTTCGTGCGCACTCTGATAACTCGCCAAAATGCAAAAAGACTATGTCCTTATAAACTAACACCATTGAGTACAAGCTAACTCAACACCTATAAACAAGAAAATCCTTTACCCACATTTCGATAGAAAATAATATACCTCCAAAAACAACAATTATCACTCATTACTGAGTTGGCTGTAGCTACTTTAATCAAAATCAATACTCCACAAAGTTCATCCATAATCATTGACAAAAACCAATACCAATCAACCTCATCGTCCCAAATTGAAAACAAGTATCATCATCTCAAAATACACAGACTCCACCTAAGATAAAGAACCCTAAAAGGCTCGAATCCATCCCGACCAACCAAAAAGAGTGCCTATAAACTTCTACCTGACAACCTAAACCCAAAAGCCCATAACCTAAATTCTGAATACCATCTACTCTGACAGTGACTAAACTCACTACGAACCACCATTAACTTCACCAAAACATTGCTAAAACCTTCTTGGAAACTTGCCCACTTGCTTCTACTCTCATAAGCTCTAATATTAGCATTACTAACCCTATCAACCACATATTACAATTAAATCTCAAAGCAGACCATATTGATCAATTCCTAATCCATCAAAACTATTGCACAACACTCTTGGATCCTAAAGCCATATTACCTCATAAATCCGTTTATGTTACCCACTGTTGATGCCTAAGATTCGACTTCCAAAATTTTATCATACACCAAGCAAGGTGACCCAACAATCTCTCTTTAAATTAAATAACAATGTCTATAATTCTCCCAACTTGACGCCCGATCTCCAAAGTAAAGCATAGCCTCCAAAGATTTAAATTCCTATACGACCTCAATTCACAACTAATTCTTCAAGATAATCACATCAATTATTACCCACCATCACTTCATTGGGTATCACACTTCGAGAGAACACTCCAATCGACTCGCCAAAAACCCTAAGCTAAGATCTCTTGAATTTAAGACTATCGTATCAAATCCATTTCAATTCCTACCAGAACCACTTCTTTCAAATAAAAAATGAAGCTAAGACCTGTACTCTCCAAAGTCCATACACACTCACCACCACTACTAATCGCTTCCACGCACCCTTAGCTAAAACCAATAATCCTCCAAACGTGCAAGTGACCTATCACTACCATATCCATCATTGGACCTAGATCCTCGAAATCAACAAGAATCATTTCCTACATCTATACCATCTATTATTATTAAAATTGATATGGATCAAATCCTAAACCCACCACTACAACCTCGAGCTAAAAACAATCATTTTTCAAACTAATTCGAAATCTTCAATCCTAAAAAAATTAAACGCACCAGCCTAAAATCTTCAATCCCCTAGGTAATACTTTCCAAAAAAATTTCCATATCGATAACTCAATTCTGATCAACCTCATTTTACTGGTTGCAACCTACTCAACCTCTAGAATAGATCAAGCTAGCATACCAAATCTGTAGAACTAAAAATCTAAATCTTATTACAATCAGTCTTTCAAGCCTACAACTCTAAAACATTAAACTAAATAAGGTTCATTTCCCGAAATCCTCAAGATCGATGGCCTTAAATCTAAAACATCACCTTATAGAGCTTGCAAATTCTAAAGCCTCAATTGCTAAGAAATTGCTTATCCAAGTCGGCAAAATCTAAAACCTCCAATTTAATTAATCCCTCAAATGCTTGTTGAACCTACCACCATAAACCCCAACAAACTTATTTCATAACATATATAGGGCCTCAAACCTTAGATAAAATTCTCATAAACCTATCCTTGAAGTACGTTGAACCTACACTCTCCTACTCTATAGCCTCATTACATAAATTCTACTTAACCTAAGACCTCAATCATCTTAAGCGACTTAAAGCTAATTCCCCTTCTCATTGCGACTTGAGTTCCTACTCCAAAAAGATCACTTATACCATGACATTCCCTTCAGACCTCGACATCATAAAAACAAACCACATCACTAAGAATTCAAGCCTACTACACTAAATATTCAAGCCTAATAATGGTATTCTTGATAGTACCATCTTCCTACCATAGCGTAATTCCTTAATCCCACTTTCAACTCCAGAAAAAATAAAACGAACTAAAATAAAACAAGATAACATAAAATAAAATAGAATAAAACCAATAAAATAAAATAAAATACAATGAAATAAATAAAACAAATAAAACAACATACTTTCAATTCAAATAAATAAAAATCAAATTAATAAATAAATTCAAATTAACTAAAAATAATCTCAAATCAATAAAAATCGAATCAAATTAAATAAAACAATTCAAATAGCATATTTCAAACAAAATAATTTTAAATCACGACTTTAAAACTTTCTGGTACTGCACCTACGGGATATATGGTTTTACCCAGAGCCGAACTACTTTAATACCACCTGTGACGCCCCCAACACCTACGTACGAACATGTGAAAATTGAAATGTCGGGATGATGAAAACACGGGTCATGCATCCTATCGCCAAGTGCCAAATTGCGTACATGCAACACATGTACAACAAAATAACGCAGCAGGTAATAAAAGTCTTTCAACTAAGTACTAGAATTTTGTTTAAATACAAACTCGCTTAAAACAAGCATATCAAAATAAAAAAAAGTCCAACTAACATCATAAAACCAAAATACATAGTTTAAAGACAGGGAAAATAATTTCCAATAATTAAGTAAGAGCACCCAAACAAGTCTCCGACGGAGCCGCCTCCTCAGGCTCAGCCTCCTTTTCATCTGCATCAAAATATACGGTACCAAAGATAGTACCACGGGCAAGTAATAATCCAAACAACTCACAAGATAAAAAATATATTAAGACCTCAACAATATGCATGAACAATATACCATATGCATAAGATCCAAAAAATAACTTTCTCAAAATAATCCTTTCCCAAAAATAATCCATTTTTCCAACGCACGCCAAAACTCCAATTTTTGGCCCTAACAGTTCCATTAAAACATTTCCTTGCCATGATACCAAATAATGGCCCAAAACAAGAAATCCACCATTTTTCCAGAAAATAGTCCATGAATATCCGTTAACAAAATCCCGCATTTTTTCCAAAAAATGGCCCACAAATATCCTTTAATCAAAACTCGCCATTTTCCCAGAAAATGACCCATATTCAATATCAAAACTAGTTTCCAATTTAATGTATGGACCATGATATCCCCTAGGGATCATTGCACACTCTGGCTCCTATGCCACACCGCAGGTAACGACTAACCATATGACATCTACACAAGCGATATGACTCACTCAAAAATGAGTAGCACAAAGGCTATCCCAAGTGCAGGAGGATGTCGTGTAATAATTAGGAATAAATTCCTAGATCGTCTCCTTAGGGAAAGTTACTCAAAAATTAAACTCGTTGAAAAAAAGTGTGAAAAACTTCACAAAGAGAAAACAAGTGGATGGTATGTGCAATGGATGGAGAGGTTACTAGTCAAGGGTTAGATTCATATTTTTAGATTTGTTTGTCGGATTGAAATGTAAATGACTAATAGATTAAATTCAGAAATTAATGAAACTAAATTAAGAATTAAACTAAATTAGAAAGTAATTGACAAACATGCACTAAAAATTTAAAATGCCCAAAGAAATGAAAGATTAAATAAGTGAGAAAAATAAATAACACGAAATAAGTAAACAGAAAATAAATTGCCCAAACTTCTAAACCAAAAATCTCAAAAGTATTCTATAAACTTTAAACTGAAGTTAAATAAAAATAGAGAATAAAAAGTCTGAACGAAAATTCCCCTTCACCATTCAATTGAAATTCAAAACAAAAAGAACAAACTTCTCATGTAACACTCTTGAAAATTAATCTCCAAACCTTTAATGAAAAATCTAGAACAATTCTTTATTCCATGAAATTAACTAACACACTTGCAAGAATTTAAAGTATTACACTTAATGAAATAAAATTCTAAAGCAATTCTTAGCACACTTAATAAAAACTCTAAAACAACATAGCATTGCAACCAAAAGAAAAAAAATTCCGAATACTAAGACTTGAATTTTTGCATTTCAACACAACTCCATCTTTATTTCATTCACACATCCCCACCTACTAACCAACTTAAAAATCAACTTAGCAACAATTAAATTACAACTTGACAAAAACTTCATGCAAGAATTAAAGCATCACCGAATTCACTAAAAAAAAAACTGCTTAGGAACAATAAGACAAAGACTAAAACAAAGCATCAAAAGTTGTCCCCTTACTCCACACGTCCAACCCCTATTTAAAGAACCCATCTACCACTTCTTGAATGTCCAATTTGGTGGAAAAAGAGTAACATAATTCGGTGGAAAATAGCACATGTTGGATGACTTTTTCATTGTTCAATTGAAGCAGAATTTTCGGTGGAGATGCATCTGAATTTCGGTGGAAAGAGCAGCTGGATTTCATGGAGACAGCAGCCTAATTTTCTTGACTTTTTGTTGCTCATCTTGTGCAGAATTTTGGTGGAGGAGAGCATCTGAATTTCTGCATGTTCGGTTTGATTTCCAGCTGTGTTTCTGCTTTATTTTTCTGCATCCGTAAGTTGTATGTGTTGAGCTTTATTTTTCTGTTTTGAATTCCAGCCGTGATTGTTGATTTCTTCATTCTTTGCTTGACTTTTCTGCATGTGTTTGTGTATTTTTCTGCAGGTGCAAGTTGCTACTTTCATGGTCCAAGTTTTCTGCTGCATTCTTGACTTTTCTTTTTTTGCATCCGTGAATTGCATGTGTGCTGTGATCGGTTTGAGTTCCAGCTTGCATGTGCTGGTTTGTTTCCGTGATTTTCTGCATTGAAGTGAAAGTTTCTGCATGCTGTTTCTTCTTCATGTGCTGTTGTTTTTTTCTGCTGCAGTTTTTTGTTTGCTGCAGTTTTTTTTCTGCTGCAGTTTTTTTCTGCTGCTGCAATTTTTCTGATGCATATGTGATGAGAGCTGTTTTCTGCATGTGTGAGTTGCTGTCCAAGTGCATGTGTGCTGATTTTTTTCTGCTGCATGTGCTGAATTTCTGTTTGTTTTCTTTCAGCTTGCATCCGTGAATGATGCTGTGTTCGGTGCATGTGTTTTTTCTTTTCTGCTGCTTTGCTTCTTTTTCTGCATGTATGCTGAGCTGTATGTGTAAGGTTTGCTTTATTTTCTGCTGCTTTGCTTGACTTTTCCAAGTTCTACATGTGCTTCATGTGCTGCTTTTCCTTGCTTTTGCTTCAGCCGAAATTCTCACAACCAACTCCACAAGTCAAGAATGACACTCTTCCTACAGAGAATTAAAGCTCCACCGATTCTACACCTCTCTCAACTCCAAACTCTCTCTACTCTTAATCATGCACCCACCGAATCTCAATTCAAACCAAACACACGGAACCTCTTGGTTCCTCATATTCTCCCCTTAAATCAAGGCACCTAATCCAACCAACCTTTTTATTTCTTTTCTTGTGCAACTCTCACCAATTCAAGTCAAGACATTTTAGCCAACATCAAATATTTGATCTTCACATAAAAGTCAAGCCAAATAATAAGAAGCTACCGAGTGCTTCCTTCCTTCTCTTCATTCCTCTCAACTTTTAGTCAAAAGTTCCAACCGGATCCCATTTGAATTTTATTCAAGCTGAAAATAAGAAGAAAGAAATAACACTCAAAAATAAATTAAAAATAAATTATAAAAAAA
>QGSO01000318.1:837243-943981 GCA_011037825.1 Carya cathayensis | reverse complement strand
CCTTTCTCAATGGCTCATTCTTCTACATCTCAACCTCCTGTCCTTTCTGCAGCTGCCATTGGTGCCATGTTGCAGCAAGAAAATAATAGCATGGCTAATAAGTCAGACTCCGATGCTATCTATGACTTGGTGAGTCTCGGAACTCGCTACTCATCCTCTATTGTTGCTTTTTCCCAGCGGGTTCAAGCCAAAAACCATGAGGTTGAAAGGCTAAAAGAACAAATTGCTGTACTTCAACGCATTGTTCAAGAGTCTCACACAAGGGAAGGAATCCTTCGGCAGCAGAATAAACAGTTGAAGTCTCTATTGGATTCTTCATTCCGCTTGCCAGCTCCCATGAATAGGGCTGACATGATTTTGTATGAAGAAAATGAGCGTCTCCAATCTGAGGCTAAGAACCTCAAGTTTATGTAAAAGTATCTTTATTTATTTATTTATTTATTTTTTTTAACATTTTCCAGCATGTAAAATTCAAAAATGGGGAGTCATTTGGAACCCATTATATAGCGCTGTAAGTATTTTTCAAACTCCATTTTAGATTTAAATATATTATTACTTTTACAATAAATTGTGACTAGTTAGTTATTCCAGATTGAGTCCGAGGAGTCAGGGGTCGAATAGATTTAAGGACAGAGTTATTTGTTTGTTGCTGATATTGGGATTTGTTGGATAATGTGTGTCTTGAGGTGTGCATTGCATGGAGCATGCATGTTCAAGTTTAAAAAGGAAAATTTGGATTTTTCGCATAATGGCATACATGTACATGTGTTGATTATTGAAAACTAGATTTTCACGTGTAAATAGATTTTTGGGTGTATGTGTATCACGAACCCAAGCTGAGATGAGGAATTATCTCAGTGGAGCTCCTCTGGTCACTCGGGAGCGGATAATATTGAGTGACATCCCCTGAATTGTTGATGGGCCACAATCGGATCGCACGATGCGGTAACGCTGTCGTGTCGACACCATGGTCCCTAGGCTGGCAGGGACTAGAGGATTCCTGGTCATGGTACTCACTGGGCGCGGGACTGGGTATCGCTCATTTAGATGTCACATGCGTGGTCATTACTTGTGGTGTGGCATAGGAGCCAGAGTGTGCGAATGATTCCTATGGGAGATCATGATGCAAGCATTAAAATTGGAACTGGTTTTGGATAATGGATATGAGCCATTTTTTGGGAAAATGACAAGTTTTTATAAATGGCGAGATTTTATAAAAGGAATATTGTTAACCATTTTCTGGGAAAATGATGGTTTTCTTGGTTTAGGCCATTATTTGGGATAATAGCGAGGACTTGTTTTAAAGGAATTTATTGTGGACCAAAAATGAGATTTTTGGCATGCGTGGAAAAATGTGAATTATTGGGACACATGCATATGGCATCATGTCCGTGCATATTGCTGTATTGGATCTCTATTCAATCCTGAATTTAACGATGGTGGTGAGGGATTTTTTGTCATTGTATTGGATCTATGTTCAATCCTGAATTTAACAATGGTGGTAACTCTTTTAATGGGTAGCTTTCTTATATTTGTTCTTTGATTTGTGTCTATCGATATAAGGGACTGAAATTGTATCAAAATTGTTTGTTTCGATTGTACGAGTTTCGACCAGACCTGACTTTTATGGTGCAGGTTGGCTCAAGATGGTTCAGCCTTCCTTGCGGGTAGGGTCTGGTCAGACTCAAATCTGGCTTAGACGGTTCAGTGTGCAAGCCTACCCAGCAAGACTTTCTTTCAATAATATTTCCATCTGCAAAATTTACGAAAACCCTAAGAAAGGCATTTTAAAACTTCCTAAAGCTGAGGATGATAGATAAAGAGATTGAACGCACAAGAGTTGTCCCCCCTCCTTTATATGTTTGATTGATGGGAGGATCGCAATCCAATAATGGGATAGTACAAAGGGGTATTAACTAAGAGTCTTACGTATGTCAGTTGTGTGTAGAAAAAATGAGTGAATGCATAAAAATTAAAGACCTCTCATCTCTCGACAGTTTTTTAAAATAACGATGTTAAACTCTTGATTTTTAAGTGTGGCGTCTTTTGGAATGCTCTAGTAGCTTCCTAAGTGACATAGAGGAGCAACTACAACAATATAACATGGTATTTTAGATGATTCATTTTTTCATTTTGTTTTGTTTTGTTTGTTTTTAGTGAACTTTTGGGTCATTCAGCGTAATGGTGCCCAGAAATATGTTAGATAGATGGTGGTATATAAATATTTTATAATTTTCTCGTTCGGTTTCAGTGAATCTCCTATGGAAAATTCATGTGGAAATATATAATATAAAGAAATTGAACTTTTATACACACAATATTATAATTTAACTAAGTATATTTAATAACAAAGCACCAACAAATAATACATTTTTGAAACGACCTGATCTGGATCGAAATTCGAAAGGAAACATACAGTAGCTAGCTAGCTTTGAACTACCGAATTATTCTTAGATAACCATTTCAAACTATAGCTAGGTGCATGATTCATTCATGCCAAGAAATGGTGCAAGGCTGAAGAACCCTTATTTCAATCTATGATAATACTAGTACAAAGACCAAAGCCATTAACATTAATCTTGATCATGATAATCATTCCTTTTTTATCAAGGAAACAATCACATTGACAAAGAGAGTGTTCTCTTTTGAAATCCGATCAGAAAGAATTCCCCTATACCGACTATAAACCTCTTCAATGATTGCTTCTCCAAAGTGACTAACAAGTAAGGGTTCAGCCACAGCTCTCATGCACTGTGCGACATTATAACCACCATCATTGTTATTAACGCTCCAATTCACTTCAGATACCTCTAGGCAATCAATGGAGAAGGATCCTTCTTTCAAAACTTCAGATTTCACTTCTGATGGAGATGGTGTATAGTGAGGAATGTTGAAAGAATCCATTTTTTCTTCTTCTATGAGTCCCTACAAGGATTTTGGTAATAGAAAACATAAATTAAGTATTGTATATGGTGAGACATATTTCCTAAATACAAATGGAAAATATAATGAAGTTGTTAGTTTTCGTGAATTCAATAACTAATATATGATGAATCTATTGATAGATTGTATATATTATTATAGGTTACCTCGGAGACCATTTCATTGAGTACAATAGCCAAAAGTTCCCATATGTAACAACAATCTTTGCTTGACGGATCTTCGCTTCTTCTTCCCAAAAGTGTCAAAACCATTCGCCCGCTTAGCACCAACTCCTCGGCACGACACTTCAAAAACATTGAGAAATCTTGTTGAAACTGTGCATGGTAAGCCCTTAGTACACTTGGCGGGCTTGTCCTTGCCATGTAAATGTTCCCTTTGTTGCTCTCCAGCTGCTCGGGAACCTAATAATTAACACCAACATTCATTTCTATTACTGAATTTGGTAAAATCGATCCAATGAAGTTAAAATAAATAAATCTCTTTTTAATAAAGCAAACTTGTGTCAAGTACTGAAAACTATAAAAAAGAGGAATCCCCCGTTCAATTGTCTTATTGGTCTATTTTATCTTAATCTTTCCTCCAAATGACAAACGTACATCATGTGCATGTGTGTGTATATACACACACACACACACACACATTCCCTGCATTCGTTTGCCTATTTTCATTCAACTTGTTTCATTGGGTTCTGCACTAGTACTAGAGGTCCATTCATGACATTATGACTTGATTTAATTTTTCCTGTCAAAGAAAAAGTTGATTACCTTAGATAACCAATGGAGGCTATAAGAAGAATGGACAAAATGCAGAGCTTTGCTCGGAAAAAGCCTGCTGTAGAAAGAACCAGGAACACCTGCAACGAAGCATGGACCAGGACCAGCTCCCAATTGACTGCTCATTTTTTTCTGGAAGCTTGGCAACGACTTGAAAATTGTATTGAAGTCATTTCCCGGCAGGTCGTTCAAGAACACTTGATATTCGGGTGATTGATGCCTTAGTTTTTGGCGAAGTTGGTTCACTACCTTGATAAGTTCAGAAACCACGAACAAAGTATTTGGTCCGGAAGAACAACCCAAGTCTGCGATCACTAGGCTCTTTGGCAACGTGCTGCAGTAGAGTTGGGTAATGGCATCCTCTGTAATGGGCATGGTCATGGTTATGACCTTTCGCTGCTTTCCAAAATATAGAACTTGAATGAGTTCTTCTCCATGTATATACTCTACAGTTTACACAAAGTGTGCAAACAGCTGCTCTATATCAATGATTTTCATGAAAAAAAAAGTACTAAAATCACACTTGCAAAACTGCCTAACATGAAATGCAGCAATAGTTTTTTTTAACGAAACAGCTTTTGTCCAAGTCAAACGTTGAATGCAGCTATCCATGCGTAGGAAAAGATTGCCAGTGTAAGCAGGCTAGTTTCATCGATCTGCACATTTGTGATGGCACGAGACATGGGGGAAAACCCTTGTGGATTGGAAACTTTTATTACTAGCTAGCTAGTAAAATCGAAGTCGCTGATGAGTACGAAGCGTAAGTACTTCAAATAAATCATGGAAGTACCATAAAATTTCCTGTTCTTTGCATACGTTAATCAAACCAACAACAGTAGCAGTGCAATAATATATATATATATTTATATATATAACATAACAAAACAGGGGTTAATGCTTAAGTAATTCACCTGAACTAGGGAGTTATTTGCGTAACTTGTGTCTCCCATTCCTCCATTCATGTGCAGCACTTTTACAACTTCCCCCTCTCTCTCTCTCTCTCTCTCTCTCTCTCTCTCTCTCTCTCTCTCTCTCTCTCAGCTTGCAGTAGTTTCGAATGTGAGTTTGTGGTGATTATGTTGAGGGAGAGGTACCCTATTTATAGTCTAAGATACCGACCCTTTTCTCAAAAGTTAGTGGTCAAGGTGGTGCTTTGATGCATGCCATATTGTCTGCCAATGCGTGCATATCATGTTTCATGCTTGAATAATATTGAATGACAGTACCTTAACACGTGGATACGTCAGTTTTTTATTTTTCTTCTCCAGTCCTTTCTCTCAGCATTATTTTCTCATTTTTATTTTAATAAAGGAAAGTCCTGCAATATGGATTTATAAGACTGGAGTTTGAATAATAAAATATTATTAAAATAATACTATTATTTTAAGATTTAAAAAAATAAATAAATTATTATATTTTGTGTAAAAATTGAAAAAAATTATAATGTTAAGATGAGATAGTTTCTTTACCTAAATAGAATATGACACCAAGAAAGGCTTCGGTTCACTCCGGCCAACACTGTCCAGTATCTTTGCTAGAGCTTTAAAACTAGGGATTTTACTCCAACCTTGTAACAGTTCACTCCAGTCGATCTACACTCTCCTCATGCATTAGGTCATTCATTTGTACATATATGCAAACCTTCCGATCGAGTACTGTGAGTGCAATGTGATTCACAAAAAGTGCTAATTAACTTTGTCGGTCACAAACCATAAGACGTTCGATCTTGTGATTATCCAAAACCCGGCGGCCCCTAAAAGAAATAAAAATTAATGATCATTATTTATTTACGATGTACGAACATGGGTCCTCAACGAGGGGACGAGAAGGAAAACGACAAAACATTGGTCGCTAGCTAGCTAGTTCGTCCGCGCGCCACTATTGACCTGGAAGTCGAGGTAATGTAATTGCTGTCACAATATTGAGTTTTACAAAATTATTATTATGTAAAATTTAAAGAAAAGTAGTTTAAAATTAAGTGCATCCACACTATAAGAAAAAAGATTATTTGCGGCTATTTTTATTTCCGGCGATAGAATTATAGTAGCAAAAAGTCTATTTTTAAACTTTAGCAAAATCTTTGTGTCAATTCAAAAAAATAGCCAAAAAAATAGGTTATTTGTAGCCAATTTTTTTCCGGCGGACAAAAATCGTCGGAAATAGTTAATTCTGCAACTTGTTTTTGTCATAACAGTTTTTCCGCTATTATTAGTTTTTTATTAAGGCGACTTTAAAGTGGCCTTAATAGATATTATCCCCCCTACTCCCGTGTCTTATTTTCCCACGCAGACCCCATTTTCTCTCTCAGACCCCATTTTCCCTCTTTTTCTCGCTCTTTCGCTCTCTCTCTCTCTCTCTCTCTCTCTCTCTCTCTCTCTCCGGTTCTTCGACGGGGGTTTCTGTTTAGGGAAAAGCGCCGCCGTCTTCTCGCCACCTCTTCTCGCCAGTGAGTTTGTTTTATGCTCCATTGCTCTCTCTCTCTCTCTCTCTCTCGATGTAACTCATTCATTTCTGTGCGGCTTCCTCTCGGTCGTATCGCTTCTAACTTTGGGGTTGATAGATGTAAAGAGTTAGGTGTTTTCCGTTTTTGTCTTTGATTTTAAAATGTAACTCTCGAGATTATACGCCTGTTAGGATTGTCTTGTTTGCTTATAAAAGGGGAAAAAATGGAAAATGTTATTCATGGATTTGGTTCTTCCTAAGCACGATTGTGGATTTGGTTGACACTCTGACTACTGAATTCAAGTTGAAACTTAATCAAACTACATGAAACGACTCAACATGGAGCATAGCTATAGAAAATTCAAGCAATCTGGTACTTAAGAAATATTCATGAATTTACCTATATAAAAAAAAATACATGAGACCTTAAAAAAAAAAAAATACAACATTCATATGGCTGTAAATCTTGGTAATATTACACAGTTACAGATAAAAGTAATTGTACATTGCTTCCTGTTAGAAGTAGTATCTTGCAAGGTTCTCAAGACACTGTCATCTTTGGTACTGAAATTTGTATGCTGTTATTGTAGGTTGTCTTGATTTCTGCTACCCTTCCTCGTGAAATTTGTATGCTGTTATTGTGAAACATTATGAATTGACTCTGGAGGTATGTAATACCAGCTGGTTTTGATTGCGGATCTAGAATTTGGAAGTTATTGGTCATTGGAGGTCAGGTGAAACAGCTACAACAAGGTAAGTTATTTCTGGATACATAGCCTTTTTTATGTTTTGATTTGAATTCTTAACGATTAGCATTGTAGCTTCCCCTTTTATGATTCACTTTGATTTAATTTTTAAGAAAGAAAATCATCCCTCTTTGGTGCAAGTGTCATTTTGATTTCTCCTAAACCATCTGAAAACCTATGAAGTATATATGAGGCCTATTTTGTATCTCTCCCTTAAGTATCAATTTGTATATTTCTTTTAAAATTTCCTTCTTGTTAAGAGCTTCTGTTTCTCTCCCTCTCTCACTCCTCTTTACTTTTAGAAGAACATATATCCTATTTATTAAAGTAAGTACGTAGCTGTCTACACCTTTATGATGAAAGTGTAGGCTAATTATAGTTGAATGCATGTGGCTTGTGTAAAGAGCAAAAAAATCTGCTTGTAATGCTCCCTCATAGAAACCTTACGTGATTGTTTACATATGTGCATTATCATTTTGGTGGGTAACACTAGGGAAATGGCCTTTTTTGTTTCACATTTAGCATCCTTCATCCGTTGACTTGAGCATGTTAAAGTGCAATAAATTAAGTAGGATTAACATTATGTATCTCAACCCTACCATTTTAAGAAGCAAGTGCTCAGAATAGTAATTAGAAACTATGATTTCTAAAGGGGCTGTGATAATCCATTATTTTTTAAATATCAAGTTCCTTAAATTAAATGAAACCCACTTTCTTTACCATATGGGGCCACCATTTTTTGCTAAGAGTTGCTGCATAGCATGCCTAAGCAATAACTCTGACCCCAAATTACACAGTTAGCATGCATGATTTGTTATCAGATTGGACAGTTAACATACATGATTTGTGTTACTCTTAATATATATATGGTCTATATATATATATGTTATACCCAAGCAGACCCACTTATTGAAGAATTTCATCTAAATGTTCTTACTGCTTAGTTGTTTCTTACTACAAGAACATAATCTAAAAGTGATGGTCTTTCTTGTGAATTTTTTGTTTATGGTGGTTAATATAAATCTAAAATCTCATGATCTATTTTTTGTTTTTGTTTCTCACAGGATTGAACCAAGATATCAACAAATATAGAGCATTTCATACATTTTTAGAAGCTGTCAAAGATTGATGGAATCAAAGTTAAACCCATATAGAAAAAATTTCACTTGTAAATTTAGCTTTCCATTGTGATATGTTGGATGGTTTTATGTAAAACTTAAAACAATGGCATAGCAATGGTGAATTTCAAATATGTACTTTGAAGTTATATGAATGATGTTTCAAGCAAAAACTGAATTTCTCTAAATATAGTATTTTTTTGTTTATTAACAATCAAGTTCCTGTTATTAAGAAGCAAGTTCAAAAACCAGGTTTGCAACTATTTCCGGCTATAAAAAGTAGCCGAAAATTATTATTTCCGGCAAATAAATGTAGCCGGAAAATAACGTTGGCCACTTCCACCGAGCCAATATCTATTTCCGGCTTTGAAAATATAGCCGCTAATATTTTTTTGCGGCTAAAATTATATAGCCGGAAATAATTTTCGCTTGGATGATGGATGTTGGCAAAAATAATTGCGACAAAATTTTTTAACATTTGCGGCTATTATTATTGTCGGAAATAATATCCGCTTCTGGTAATTCTCAAAATAGCCGGAAATAAGTTTACTTGGCTCTCTAATAGCGGCTATCTTTTGGCAATTATAAATAGCCGGAAATATGTAATAGCGGCCAATTTGAGTATCATTTCCGGCGACTTTGGTCGCCGAAAATGGTCTAATTTTTTGTAGTGCTAACAGATGATACATTTTATTTTTATTTTTCATTTATGTATAATGTCACTGTTAGATGTAGAAGAGACTGTGCACAAATGTAAAAAATAAAAAATTAAAAAAATAAAGAGAGTAAAAACTTGAAACCTTCTTCGTCAGTACCTCATGAAGATACGAAGGAGGGAATATTATATAAATATATATAACACATAAATTTCATATAGGGTTACTGTTGGGTTTGCTCATTTGCTTTTGTCCCACATGGGTTGGAAGTAAATGAAGAGCAAGGCCATATAAAAGAAAGTTAATTCTCTTTGATAAAGTGCACCAGTCGAAAAGTTATCTAGTAACTTTTAACTTTAGTTAAAATCTTCTGTTGGCCTTTTTTGTAAAAGGGGAAGAGGTGTGAATTAAAATTTTGCCAATGGGGAAAGCTTTGTGGTTGTATTTGGGGTGAAAAGAAAAATTATATGATTGTAACAATTTTTCACATATTGGATTTTCTTCTCTGGTCTGGTGGTTTTTCTCCGGTTTAGGAGTTTTCCATGTTAAATCTTGTGTTATTATTATTTCTCTATTTTCTTATTATTTTTGCAAATGGTAGATCCTAGGGGGGTGAATTTGGGAGGTCCAAATTTCCAACAAATGGTATCAGAGTCTAAGTCTTTTTGGTAGGAGTAGAGCTTTGGTGTGGTAGTGTGGATACGTACTGTCTAAGGAGGTTTTGTCTAGCAGATTGAAAATTTTAAGCATGTCCTTTGTGACCTTCCAATCTTTTCTGAGAACTTAAATAGTGAGGTACTATTTATTTCTACGGTAAATTCATCAAAGCAATGTCAGGAAGCAGGGGTTCAAATCCTATCAGATTTGAGGTGGAGAAATTTGATGAGTAAATCAATTTTGGTTTGTTGCAAGTACAAGTCAAGGATATTTTGATTCAATGAGAATTACATAAGGCATTGAAGGGCAGACTAATCCCTGAAGTCAGCAGTGATACTAGAACGACTGGTGAAACAAAGAGCAAACCTGTAATGAGCGATGAAGATTGGGAGGATCTGGATTTGAGAGTAGCAAGTGTGATACGTCTGTGTCTGGCCAAGAATGTTCTTGCAAATGTGCATGAAATTTTTACGGTAAAAGAACTCTGGGAAAGGCTTGAGGAGTTCTATCAGACGAAGGGAGTCTCGAATAAGATGTACCTGAAGGAGCAATTTTATACACTGCGGATGAGTGAATGTACTACTATTTCAGATCATTTAAGTGTTCTCAATGGCATTGCCTCTTATCTAGAATCTATTGAAATTAAAATTGATGATGAGGATCAAGTCTTGAGGCTTATCTGGTCTCTTCAACCTTCCTATGAGCATATAAAACCTATTTTGATACATGAGAATGAGAAAATAACATTTTTAGAGGTTACCAGTAAACTTTTTTTTAAAAAGAGAAGACTAGGTGGTGGAAGTAATAATCCACTTGAGAACTTAGTAATGGTAGCAATTGGAAATGGGAAGATGAAGAACTCCATGAAGAAGAAAGCAGTCTGTTGGGGGTGTGGACAATCTGGGCATGTCAAGAAAAATTGTCCAAAAGTTGGAGTTGGTTCAGCAAGAGGCTCCAAGTCAGTAAATGGAGATACTGGTAATGAAGCTAACATTGCGTCTCTCTCCATAGAAGACGATGTCTTTTGAAAAGGGACATGTACATCCTCATGGCATGCTTCTAATTCTCAAAGTTGTAATGATAGAGAATGAGTTAATGTTAGCGAGTCCACAAGTTTGCACACAAGTATTGGTTTGGCATTGATGCAGAGTGTGTGGCGGAAATTCATGTCGATGGCTGATGAACTTTTAGGAAAGCCAAACGTGGAAGTTACACCATAATTTTCAGTAAGGTTGTTTTCGACATGGGCCTAAATGAAATACTTGAAATTGGTTTATTTTGAATGGATATGCTTTTATGGTGGAACATGATAATGAAAGTTATGAAGATCTTTATTGAGGTGAAGCGTGGCTGTGGGATCAGCCAAAGTCACAAGGTGGAGATTGCTGGGTTTTGCTCCTTTACTTTTGTCCCACATGGGTTGGGGGTGAAGGAAGAGTAAGGCACAAGGTTTATAAAAGGAGGCTAATCCTCCTTGGTAAAGTGCACCAGTCAAAAAGCTATCTAATAACTTTTGACTTTAGTTAAAATCCTCTCTTGGCCTTTCTGTAAAAGGGAAGAGGTGTGAGTTAAAACTTTGCTAGTGGGGAAAGCTTTGTGGGTGTATTTGGGGTGAGGAGAAAAATTGTGTGATTGTAACAGTTTTCCACATAGTAGATTTTCTTCTTTGATTTTGTGGTTTTTCTCTGATTTAGGAGTTTCCCATGTAAAATCTTATGTTGTAATTATTTCTCTATTTTCTTGTTATTCCTGCAAATGATAGATCCTAGGGGGTTGAATTTAGGAGGTCCAGACCTCTAATTTCTCTAGGGGTGTAACTGGTTCAGTTTTGAACATATTTTAAAACCAAACTAATATATACCAGTTTTGAGATTTGAAGAATTGGTACCTCACCGGTAACACCCTTAAACTAGTACCTCCAATTTTACTCGTTCCGATTTGATTTGTCTGGTATATTATATAATATATATATATATACATATATAATAATATAGTGATAATATTCCTTTTGGCCAAAATATTTATTGTAGTATATTATAAGATATAATATAATTGTATTATAAACTATAGTGATATATTATAGTATATTATAATATATAGTTATTGATATAGGATTTAAAATTTAAAATTATATTCATTAGTAATTTGTCATATAATAAAAAATTATTTTATATATAATTATATATAAAAATGATATATGATATAAAAAATATTTTATACAATATAAAAAATTAAAAAATATATATATATGAACTGGTCTAAACCGATGTTAAAAAAAAAAGGAAAATCAGAACCGGGCTGATTTCGACCGGTTTTGAGAAAAAACAAACTTGTACAAGACTAGACTGAACTCGGTACCAGACCAAACCCACTAGTTTGGTTTGATCTGGTCTACTAGCTCTTTTTTCACCCCTGAATTTCTCTCCTACCTCTCTTTCTCTTCTCTCGTCTCTTTGGCATCAATGCCATTGTCCACCATCACCGTCTGACCCCAAGATCGACTAATAAGTCCCTCGGTCTCTCTCTCTCTCCTTAGGGTTTTCCCTCTCCCTTTCACTATTTTTTTCTCCTCCCATTTCCAACTATTTTTGTGTTTGTTCTAGGACCTGTCTGCCATCGTCCTCATGCCTTTATGCCTCTCTCTTGCCAACTAATTTTCCCTCTACTGTTTTCCCTACTTTCCCCCTTTGTTTCTGTCACTCTTTACCCCCCCCCCCCCCCAATTCTGTAATACCCCAATGGAAGGCCCAGATCACATAAACTATACTCCAAAAAGACTAGTTAATGATGCAATTGGAACCTTATAAAGAGTGAAAATTTTTCCTTTCCAAGCAATGTGGGATCGCATTCACCACCTAATTGTATCCTTATTATATGTGATATCACACATTCTCTCTGTCTCCATCCCCGCAACACAAATAGTCATCCTCCACCAATCAAAAACGACTCTAGCATAGCCTAACGCCTTCCTGTGACTTCCCATGTAAGCCACGAAACACCTTTATCTCCCCATCCAAAATAGAGCAAGCTGCAAGTTTTTCCTTTTTTCTCAAATGTGAACCACCAGTGCACCCTTTGCCTATCTTCTCCACTCCTAGCCCCTCGATTCTGAGCACCTCAATCATCTCTAGATAGTGGCATCTCACTCTCAAATCTGATCAACTACAGCATAGAGGTAAGTTGTTACCTAATAATTGTTGATGGAATTGCGAAATTGAAAATTGTTATTGATGGAATCTGATCAACTAATAGTGATTGATCTTGAAAATGATTGTTGATGGAATTGTGAAATTGTGTTCTATGTTACGTGTGAAGTGATAAGATTTTGTGCAGTTTGTGATGTGTCTATGTGTCTTGTGAAGTGATGGGACATTTGTGTAGTTGGGATGTGTGTTGTGTAAATTAATGAGATTATTGTACAGTTTGTGGCATGTGGTTGCGTGCCATATGAAGTGATGGGACATTTGCATTATTGGGATGTGTTCTTGAAGTGATGAAATTATTGTATAGTTTGTAATGTGATTGTGTGTCGTGTAAAGTGATGGGACATTTGTGTAATTGTGATGTGGTCGTGTGCCGGGTGAAGTATCAGGATGAGTTATATAGTTTTGTAACATGTTGTGTGAAGTGCTTATTTTATTGTTTGCATTTTGTAGTGTTTTATGTCTCAAATGTCATTGTTGTTATGTCATTGTTCAGTCACAATGGGCCATTAGAAATCCCCCCTATTACACAGGCTTAGAACTTGTGAATTGGTGTTGGAAATCCCCTCCCTTGCACTAAATTACAACATGTGAATGTTTGCTAGAGAATTTGTCATGTGCATTGTTTTAATCGTATAATTGTATCTTGAATATGTATCATTTGCATGTTTCAAATCTATAACTATTTGCTAAATCTCTTACTATCGAATTGTGACTTATGAGTGTATATTGAAATTCGTAAAATTGTTGAGTTTTTGTGTCAGTGGACTTTTTGTGGGTGCATGTGTATCACGGCCCCAAGTCGAGATAGGGCATTATCTTTGGGAGCTCCTTTGGTCAATCAAGAGTGCTTACAACTGAATGACATCCCTTGAATTGTTGCTAAGCGGGACGGTAATGCTCTTAGGACAACATCGTTTCCTTTTTGCTGGTGGAGGTTAGCAGATGGTTGGCCCCAAATGTGCCAAACGTGAATATGGGCATCACTTGTTATGAAATCTTATACACGGTCGTTACCTACGGTGTGGTTAAGAGAGCTAGAGTATATGGACGGTCCATAAACGGGAGACAATAGTGTGCACATTAAGAAAATGAATATTTAAATTTTATGTGGGGTATGTGAGTATCATGACCCTAAGCCAAGGTATGACATTATCTCGGTGGAGCTCATCTGGTCACTTAATAGCCTATAAAATCGAGTAACATCCCCTAGATTATCGCTGGGACACAATGTGCTCGAGCGAGATATAACGCTCTCAAGTTGATGACGTTGGCTCCCTGCTGGTTGAGGCTAGAGGATGCTTGACTATGAACACGTCAGGCATGAAATTAGGCATTACTTGTTATAAAGTTCCATGCGTGGGTAGTTTATTTAGGAGAGGCTGTGACGCCCCCAAATTCCCACGTACGGACACGGGGAAAATCGAGATGTCCGGATGGTGACAACACGGGTCACCACCCTATCGGCGAGTACTAAGTGTGTGCAAGCGACAAATGTGCACGAAGAAACACGCAGCGGATAGCAAAGACATATAACTAAGTACTAGAATTTTTGTCTTAGCTTAATACAAACCAGTTCAAAACATACATAATAAAATATTACAAATACAAATATCGATTCAAAGCCAAGTACAAAGCATAAACTCAAACTCAGAACTCTGGCGGAGCCGCATCCTCGGACTCAGCCTTCTCCTCCTCGATCCTGCATCAAAATCTACGGTACCAAAAATGGTGCCGCAGGTAAGTAAAAACCAAACAACGTAAGATAAAAACATATTATAACTAAAACAATATGCATGAAGTATGCCCAATGCACATGTCCCAGAAACCATATTTTTCCACGCACGCCAAAAGTCCCATTTGGCCCAAAACTTTTTCTTTAAATCATACCTCGCCATTATCTCACATAATGGCCCAAAACAAATCTCAAAACCATTTTCCATTTTTCCTTAATCGAATGCACCATGACCTCCCCTAGGGGTCATCCGCAAGCCCTGGCTCTTGCCACACTGCAAATAACAACTACGCGTGTGGCTCCATCACAAGCGATGCCCGGTTCTGCGCCCTGCGCGTACGTAGCCAAGCATCTCCTAAACGAGTGATGTCCAGTTCCGCGCCCCACGCGTTCGTAGCCAAACATCCTCTAGCGCCCGCCAGCAGAGGAGCCATGGAGTCGGTGAGTAGGGCGATGCCCGGTTCCGTGCCCGGCGAGTACATAGCCAAGCACCCCTAGTCCCGCTCCCGTCGTCACCCAGCGATAACTCAGGGGACGTCACTTAGTATATTACGCTCCCGAATGACCAGAGGAGTTCCACCGAGATAATAACCGATCCCGGCTTGGGCTCGTGAGACACACGCACCCAAAGACCATTTAACTCATGAGAAACCCATTTTCAATAAAACGCACATGATCATGTATGCTCAATGCCATGCAATTAAAATCACATAAAATAACCAACATATCCCGAACATCAATAACAACCAAACAATCAGCTCCGTCCTCAATCCATCCGACCCCCGAACTCCTCGGACTCAGTCCGGAATCAACAAACCCACCAGATAATATATAAATTATTGTAATGGAAATAATACATTTAAATCTAAAACGAAGTTTGGAAAATACTTACAGCGCTATACGGTATTTTTTGAAAGCTCGCAGCGTTGCAAACGGCGGAGGAAAAGCAGCATAACAGTGTAATTTACACTGTGGCCGTGGGTAATAAATTACCCACTTTCGAACGGGGACAAATCAAGGCACGAAATTGATAGGGAATGGCTTTGAGATATTTATGAAGTTAAAGAAAGTGAGCTTTGGCCGTGGGTGGCGGTGGAAACGATGGTGGAAGCGGAAAAAGCCCAAATTGGAGTTGAGCTCGTGGGAGCTGCTCCGGCAAAGGATCGGGGCCGAAATTAGGTGGGTTAGGACGGCAAGAGGTAGGGGAAGAAGTGGTGAAGAGATGGTGGCCGGAGGTGGTGCGACGGCGCCAGAATCGGTGAAAAACAGTGTGGCTTGGAGGAGCTCGTGGTGGCTAACGGTGGCTCGGATGGAGGTGAAACTTGGTGGGGATGTTCACCGGTGAGAGGGGAAGAAAACTAGGTGGGTGGTGTAGGCCACGCCACCGGCAAGCGGCGGTTCTGGGCGGAGAAAGAAACCGGCGACAGGGGTGAAAAACAGGGCTGGGGCAGCAACTTTAGGCCGTGTGTGGCGGCTAACGGCTCATCCAATGGCTCTGAAAATTGGTGGGGATGAACTCTGGTGGGAGGGGAAGAAAATGGCGGGGGTGGTGTACGACACCTTGGCCGGACGGCGGAGAAACGGCCGAAGGAGCAGCGCCGGTAAGGGGAAGAAAAGAAAAGCAGCGCGCGGGAGAGAAGGAAACGGGGGAGAAAGAAGAAAGAAAAGAAAGAAAAGAAGAAAAAGAAGAAAAAGAAAAGGAAAAGGGAAAAAGAAAAAGAGAAAGGAAAAGAAATGAGGTCCAATCCTCACTTCCGGGATCCAAAAACTGTTCCGCCAAAAACGATATTAAAAACATTAAACGACTAAAATAAATTAAACATAATATCAAATAAATTAAAAACCAATTAAAATACATTAATTTAAAATAAATAAACCAATATATTAATTAAATTAAAAACACTCTTTCAGTGAAAATACATGTAAAAGCGGGTCATCACAGAGACCATGGTGCATAACTTAATAAAATAATTATTTTGAAAGTAAAGTGAGATTTTTTTTTTTTTTTTTGTAATGACTTGCATTAAAGTTTTGGTGAATATTAGAGTTTTTTTAATTGCAAAATGTTATATATTATATTTGCATAATTTTCTTTTACACTTGCTTGCATTTTTTTACATTAGACTTAGGGTATATTTGGGCAATGAGATTGGAATTTCTCTAAATTACTCACAAATTCCTTTTGAATTACAACTTTCAACTTTTTTATTTAATAATTGCCTAATCATTACAAATTTCAAAAGAAAAACACAAAAATCAATACGCCTTTTTCAAACTTCAAAACAGAAATAATATTAAAAAAATTATAATATTTTTATTCCATGCTTTCTCCCTTATTTCCTAAAACTCAATAAAATATATTAATTCAAACTATTTCACTACTATTTACAGATCATTTCACTACTATTTACAGAAAAATATTAGGTATTCTAGAGTAAGAATGATATGGTACTTCAATCCCATTGTTACATGTTATATTGTTAAAAAATTTTATTTAAACACCAATTTTAATTGCCATATATCTTATGATAGGATGAGAATACCATTTATCTATATTTCGAGCATTTTGCTGCTAAATATCTTTAGTACTTCTTTAGAGGATATTGTATAACTATTACCACCTATACTACTTTTTCCTTCAGTGATATATCTCTTTTCATCATCTTTCGCATGTAAGAGTCTTTTTGTTTTTGATGAAGCATGAGACGAGAGACAAACTATTGTAGGCAACCTTGTTGGGATGTGTTTTGTATGCTCATTCACATTGCTTTGTCAAAAGGCGGGGTTGTGCTTCTACTCCACTTAAGAGGTGGGTTGGAGGGTTTGCATCCATGCAAAGGGTTTTTAGGGAGGGCCATTATGCAGGCTAGGAGCCCTCCGTCATGTATTAGACACTTGCAAGTGTCGAAGAGAGAACCAGCCTTCAACCCACCTTCCATCTCATGCCCAGTGCTCAATTGCAAGAAAATATCTTCCCCTGTTTTATGTAGACCCCTTTGTATGTGCAAGACATGGGATAGTGTAAGGATCTTCTCCCCTTGATCTGCAACATGGTTAAAGGATAAAATTCTTATTGCAGTCCTCGAACAAGGATTGCCCGCACACCTGATTATACCTAAAGAATAATGCGGTAGTTATAACACAGGTTTGGGGTATCGATTCCACAGGGAGACAAATGAAAAGAATAGCAAAATGAACCAAGAAACTAAAGAAAAATATTAAATGATTAATGGAGAACAAAAATTAATTTTAAATGTAAATTAAGGTGAAGCAAAGTATTTAACAGAAAAAAGTACTCAAATTTGATGAACAGTAAAGTGTCGGGAATATCTTACACAAATCCAGTATTTTAATTACTTTTAATTCATTGAATAACTCAATTGGGATCTCAATTTCCAAAATTTCCAATTGGAAGGTATAGAATTATTAACCAAAATTAAACTAAATGTAACCCTTTGAATAATCATTCACTACTTTTAAAATACGTAAATTATTATCACTATTTAGAAAATCCAACGACGACAATATGTTCAGGGATCGATATTGCAGTAAAGAATTAAATCAATATTGATAAATAATTGATCCAAATATAACTAAAGAACTAATCATTCAATTCCAAAAGTATGACTGAATCCATAAACAGAATAAATTCTATAATTATTCGGAGAAGAAAACATCAACAATGAATTGAGAATGATAAAACAAAAGAGTTTTAGTAATTGAAAATCAAATACATAAATTAAAAATATCATCTAATATGCAAGTTCATTCCCAGCCCTAATTGAGAATTTAGTTACCCATAAATATAATGGACAACAAAAATCTCAAGAGAAAAATAAAGCAAATGGCGGCCATGGGAATTAATTTTGTCTCTTCGTACTTCAGTCCGTCCTCTTGTGACTCTCCTCCTCCTCAATTTCGTGCTAATGATATACCTATATCGGGTAGAAAAGAAACCCTAATATTTTCATGATTTCCGTATAAAAAATGCCTAAACTTTAAGACTCATCTTGGCAGTCACGTAGTGCTTTAAGAGTTCGAATTTGGAGATCCTTATTAGAGGCAAATTTATAGTCTTTTAAGATAAATTTTCAACGCATTAAGAATCGCATCAATTTGATATGTGAATGGAAAGTTACGATTAAAATACTAAAATATGTCTAGACTATCTCCTAGCGAATTTTAGATTTGGACTTCTTGCAGTTTCTCTTTGTGATTTTTTTCTTGATCCAAATTACTCTCAAACCCCATGAAAGTCCTCATTTGAATTTGACTGGGCTCTAACTTGCTCTTTTATAAACTCTGAAATTAAACATAAAAATCTGCTTAAAAGTATCCAAAGTAAATAAAAACGCAATTCAAGAATACATATTAATTTCTATTATTTCTATTTAGATTTTAGCATTTTAATCCAATAATAAGGTATTTAGAATGCACTTTTACGCACTCATCAGACCCCCAAACTTACTTATTGCTAGTCCCTAGCAATTTTCATGCCAAAACAATAAAAGAGACCAAAGAAAATTATACACAAAGGTCACCAAGTCATACTTTCCAGATTCACATATCAAAGCAATCTTAGGAATTCAATAACCCTATCACAAGCAATCCACCTATAGTAATTCACAGAGTGTGTGTGTGTTCCAAATTATATTCATCTAACTAGAAGCCCTGACACATATAACATCAAGAACATTTCAAGTGAAAGGTTCAATTCCACAACTCACAAGTATAAAAGTGTTTCGTGTGAGGATTCTCCCTATGGAGTTGACAATGAGTGTACACACACTTTCATGGGGAATTAGGCAATTATGTACAAGTAATAAGCAAACATTAATCTTATGATACGAATACTAACAAACGAGACTTCCACCACTCTTTCCAAAAGCTTACTTATGATCAGAACGGTCAACAAAAAAGGTTGTAATGTGACTTGGGTTCAGAGCTATAAGAAAAAAAAGATGAAAATGATTCAAAAACTTTCAAGTACATACAAAGCGAATCTTATTAAATATTTCAGTAGACCACACTTCTCACTTGATGTACTCTCAAGTTTTTCAAATCATCAAATAATAATGTTTTTCCTTCTTCTGTCACTTCTGTTTTTTTTTTATCAAAGTATTTTTTTCAATAATTTGATAAAAAAAAAACACACGCCACTTTAGTATTTTTGTCATTTATACCAAACCTTAACTTTTTTTTTAATCCAACACAAAAGAAAGAAAATGCAAATTTCACACCTACTATGCACTTGGAAGTAAAAAGGGTAGAAAAACTAGTGTATAGGCTATACTCCAATGTGGAAAAGCATGGATGATGTGGGCATATGAAAAAAAAAACTACATGTGTTTATTGGATCAAAGTTGGCTACTTGGGGTCAATGATGGAAATAGTTAGCTTGAAAGGCTCAAACATTGATCCTAAGTAAACTTTCATCACTTTTCAAGTATATCCACAATCTTATCACAAACCATGTAATAATATGCTCAAAAGAAGTGCCCAATTCAGCAGATCAATAAACGCTTATAATAATTTACTGGATTTGTAGGCTTTCAATCATCTCCAAAACTCACATGAATATTTAAGCAAAAGAATTCTCTAACTATATGTTTCAAATTACCATCTTACCACAAAACTTGGATATACACCTAATGAGTGACGTGAAATGACAAAATGATGGTAAGGGTCAGAAGAATACATATTAATTTCTATTATTTCTATTTATATTTTAATATTTTAATTTAATAATAGAGTATTTAAAGTGTACTTTTGTGCACTCATCAACACTCCATACGTGTCTCAGCCACATTCATCGATTCATTTAAGTATTTATATGCGCTAGCTATCATATGAAACGCATCGTATTAAGGGTCAGAAGAATTAAACCGGCCTTCCTCCCTCAGCCCCATTGTCCCTTATGCCCTAAACTTCATCCAACCTTCAAAGGTCCCCCATCCCCATCTCGTAATTAAAGAGGTGCGCAGTCCCCTTCCTGAGTTGTAGAGGACGATTCATCCCTGACGTCCCCTTGTGCCGACAGTATTGTTTGAATTAGAGAAAGTTTTTCTTTTTGTCATTCTAGTTTTTCTTTTAATTATTTTTATTATTCGAGATTTTGGGAAGATTGATCTTTTTCATCGTTGGTGGGACAATTAATTACACTGCAATCCCCTAGGTAATACAATACTGACTTTACCTTCTTTGTATCCAATGCGTTGATTGTGCTTGACGAATTGCGCACAAAAGACTAGATACAGGATTATAACTTCTTTTTACTTTAGTTTGGTGGCTAACGAGTAGGTTGGAGCATTTTATCCATCGATTTGCTTTTGGTGACGAAGGTGTGTGTGGAAAATAGAGGGGAGGGGGAATGCAAATGGCTGCTTGAAACTGAATTAGTTTGGGCGGTATACTTCTTGACTGATTAACTTTTATAAATGAGTTTTACCTGGGCTCTTGTATTTTCAAAAACTTTTTTGGGTACTTGAAATTCATACAGTTTGGCTAACATGCTCATCTTTTTGAAAATTCTTTCGGTGATATAATATATGTGGTGTTTAACCATGTCGCTCGCCACTTTATATACAAACCTAATGCGTCAACTTTCAAAGCAATGTGAATGTCCGTAGCCTGCAATCCATATGTTTTGTATAATTTTAGTCATGCATTTGGTTTTTCTTTGTTTATTATTCACAATGAGGTACAAAATAGTTTTGACCTCTTTTCTGGTTTCACAAGTTCTTAAGTTATAGTTGATACAAGGAGTGGGAAAAACTACTTTACGAGATTCTAACTTCAATAGAAACGGTGTTGAACATTTCAGCTACCAATCCATTTTCACAGTGTACATGTTTTGCAGAATGAATACTCTTTACTTCTATCATTCACACTGACTGACAACATCGTTAGAGATATTAGTCATGCAAGGGAGAGAGGAAGAACTCAAGTATGCAAGGGAAGAGATAAAAAAGAAAAAAAGAGGAGGAGCTTGAAGGTCAAGTTAGAGATATTAGTAATGCACGCATGTTACTCTAAGTCTATTGGGGGACTGACAACTCTAATACCATGTCGTTTGCCACAGATTTGTGTGTTACAAATAAAGAAAAAAGAAAAAAACTGCTTGAAGAGTTTCATCTTGTGTTTTGTGATTTTCAGATTTGTGTGTTACTACAAAAAAAAAAAAAAAAGCTTAACTCGTGTAATAGTGGGGAGTAATCATCAATGCACACCATGTGGTCCAAAAGGATATGAAATTTGTGGCTCAAACTATATTTAAGCACAAGAGGAAGAATCAACACAAAAGTGTACAAAAAATACCCATGAACCATCTTTATATAGTTATCATTATCTTGGGTTGTTGGCAACTGTCTTGACTGGTGAAGTAGCCTTACAATCTAAACCCTTCCAATTCATTATTATGAAGGCTTCATAAAGTCAAAACAACCTAAATGCATCGAAATTGCAATTGAAAAAGTTCAATACGATAACACGTCTGACTATATGTCCTATTTTCTTGATTATTATTATTTTTATTTGAGTACATGTTTCCATTACTCTAACCTATTTTCTTGATTATTATTATTTTTATTTGAGTACATGTTTCCATTACTCTAACAAGGCATATGCAACATAAGCAATATATTGACATCCAGTTAATAATTTCATTCTCTATTACATAGTGCAATGTTTCAAAGCAAAAGTTGATGGAACTTTATTTATCCTTTTCATATATATTAAAAAGATGTGTGTAAAGAAGTGGAATTTAAAATTCTGTTTTCATATAAGCTTATAATTCCAGTACTTTGTAATATGTGGCAATTGCTCTTCTTTACATAGCAGTACATTAGTAAAGTATAATGTAGTACATATCTAATACTTCCAGAGACCTAATAAACAGACTAACTTTCAGAATGCAACAGGCAATATCACTTTAAAGAAAAAAAATGAATTTGCATTCTTCATTAAAAAACATAAAACAAGTATATATATTGTTTGTATAGTCAAACAACTGATCCATTCGTTTGAAAATACATCGAGTGCCAAATACCAATAGTAGCTCCAAAAATGCCAACATCAACCACAAACAACTAGACTCCAAATGAAAATCCAACAGTAACCGGGTTAAAAAGTAGACATAAAAATTACAATTAAAAATTGTCATACTTAAGCAAAGAAACATCCAAATGAATTACTGCATACTTGTGAAAGGAAACTTTGTTGTGTGCCAAGAAGTAACACCTCATTTGTTGTTGTTGCAGCGCCACTTGTATTCAAGACTCCATTGCCTACATCTTAACCATACATAATTAAATTAAATATATTCCGAAAACAACTTTGCATAAGTATAGAAAACAAATTAAATACATTTTTTCTCTTTCTCTTGGCATCGGTCTCGAATAGTTTACATTTAACCTTCTCTATTGTAGGTGTCATCATCTTCAATGTAGACCTCCCTTTAACTCTAACAACGCGAGGACTCACCACTTTGTTGCAACTTCCTATTTCAACGTCATTGACCTCAATAATATCTTGTACCAAATGCATACTCCTATGATCCCAATAATCTGTAATATCTTGTACCAATATTTGACACTTCATCACCAGTTTAGGTGAAATACACTATGTTTAAGATAATATTTAATTTAATAATGAAGGAAATGTATTTTTGAAATCTCTTTTATTTTTTATTAAAAAAAAAGTATGTTTTTCTTAAAAGATATATATCTTACAAAGAAAGAAGTGTGGAACTTGGAGATGGGAGAGAATTTGGGATTCTGAGCTATATCTGAGAAGCATTTAAGATAAGAAATGAAAGGGAGTAAACAAAACGCGTGTTGACAACATAACTCAAAACATCTCAAACGTTATATCTTCCAAATGCAAAAACATCTCAAATACAGCTTTGCAAAACTTTAACGGGTCAAGGTTACCGCCGATGGTGGTGGAGTATCAGCTGGGCACGATGTAGGAGGTGGAGGAGCTGAGCATGATGCCGGAACTTGAACGACACAGATAAATGGACCTCGCATGGGTTGGGCTTGGTCTACATTATCGCCAATGGTGGTGGAGGAGCTGAGTACGATGCCAAATTTCGAACAGCATAGATAAATGTCGCGCGGCTTGGCAGCAGCAAAACAAAATCAACTATGAATGTCGCATACGATTTTTTGAAAGGATTTTGGCCATTGTGAGCCAGGCTTTTTGGTCATTTGACCTAGGCTGACATGAAGAATAGGACAAACAGTGGTATACATGGGGTTTGGTTCTAAGGGCTGTACGTAGAACAACTCGGCTAGACGTGTCCTCCAACTTTACCATCACAGAGGAGTGGGCTTCCTTTTCTAGGACCATTTTATTTTTTAATAATATTCTTTTCTTTGCTCTCTTTTTTTAACTTAAGTTTTTATTTTTAGTTTTTAGTGTAAGTACATGGAATAAGATCGGTATTGCAAAAATAAGAGCATTTGTAATGAATTAGTTGCAACGAGGATGATTATTAATTGCGACAAAAATACTCATTCTAACAAGAAATAAAATAACTGGTTATAATTAATAAGCAGTTTTTTAATAGTGACGTAACATTATACAGACTACTTCAACATTTTCTGAAAACAAATTGGCAGAAATGTGTGGAGGTCTCGGATTTCTAAATGTTGTAGAACTCTGAAATCAAATTCACAAAATTGAGAATGCCGGATTTAGCGTAAAAAAAAGTGAGAGACTGTCAATTTGTCACCATAATTTCCCATGAGACCAACATTTAATTAACGGATCAATCCGACCTTACTGATGTCTATATACGGCCATCAATAGGGCCGGCCCACTCCTTTATCCTCATACCCCTCCTAGATCGTGTATAAGGCCCGCACTATCAATATAAATAGTAATATACATATTATTTAAATTTTACTATTTAATTTATAAAATTTAAAATTTTTCTTCTAAATTAAATTATGGTAACTACATTTTATTTTCCTAATTTATCTCAACAAATTAAATTAGAATATATCATTTATATTAGATAATTTGTAATTATTTGGTAAAATATATTTAACAAAAAACTCCACATTATTCAATAGCTGTATAGCTGGTTCCATAGTATATAATTGCGTGACTTTATCAGTTTTAATTATATGACGTTACTGCTATATACATTATTTAACAAAATACAAAACATAATTTATGATTTAGATGATACATGACCTCTTTTTTATTATTCCTATATAGATCATTTTTCCATAAATGTCTTAACTTCCTCTCTTAGGCTTCATTTGATTACACAGGAGGGATGTTGTCATCGTACCGCGTCTCTCTATTTCATTAGAGGTATACCTCTAATTTATCTTTTATCGAGATATCCTTTTCAGTCATTTCGGAATATATCACGCAAAAGTCTCGATCGATTAAGATGCAAGATTAAGCTGGGTAGTGTATCTTTTATTGAGATATACTTTTCAGCCATGGCCATGTTAAGATAAATATAAAAGATGAATTACCAGTTTGGGTGGTGAAATATTTTTAATATATCTAACTATTAGTTATTATTTTATCATTACTTTTTGTTTATTTTTTAATTTTTTTATTATTTTTCACAACTATTTAATATTTTATCATCATTTTTTATTATTTTTTTATTATCTATAAAATATCTAAAATTATCTCAATACTCAAATGTAATTTAAATCTACATTATTTTATTAATTTTAATTTAATCTTTTGAAATAAGTAGCGATTTTACATTCATGTTAGTCGACAGAGCTTTTTATTGCATGTCTATATTCTTCAATCATTTGCATTCTTTTCAAACTATAATTTTTATTACAAGTGCAAGATACGTGACATTGTCTAGGTCACGTCAGCAATTTCTTTAAACAAGTTGACGAAAATGTAATGGATTTTCGAGTAAAAACAAAATAAAAATAAGAAAGTGTTATGAAACTAAAAGAGAAATAATATTGTAAGAGAAAGAGTTGTTTTTCAATATAAAACTTGATTATATACAAAGGAATGATACCCATATATATAGGAGTACAAATGAATAGGTATATCTTAAGTCTTCATTGATGGCTGAAGATAGGTCTTAATTGATGGCTCAATGTTCTTAATTAGTAACTAAAGATTGGTCTTAATTGATGGCTCAATGGTCTTAATTAGTGGCTATGTATGGTTATACAAATTAGTTTATAACACTCCCCATTTGGATGACCATACATAAAAAATATGCATCGTTAAGATCTTGTCAATGAAAAATTCAGTGGGAAAAAACCAATGGCGAAAGAAAAGAGTACAACATTTATGTATACTGCCAAGTGCTTTAAGATTGCCTTATTAAAACCTTGCAAAGGGAACCCAGTGGGATAAAACCTTAGCGAAGGAAAAAGAGTACAATCAGTACAAGTTTTCAAGACATTTACTCCCCCTGAAAAGTGTATAATAATAGGTTTTCAAATCTTCGCATTCCAATATTCTGCACAAACTTGTTAAATGTTGCAGTTGGTAATGTTTTAGTGAATAAATCTGCCAGATTATCACTTGATCGTTTCTGCTTGACATTAATTTCACATTTCTCCTGAAGTTCATGGGTATAAAAGAATTTAGGTGAAATATGTTTGGTTCTATCACACTTTTGATATATCCTCCTCTAATTTGAGTAATACAAGCAGCATTATTTTCGTATAAAATTGTTAGACTATCATTAATCACTTGAAGACCACACTTTTCTTGAATATGTTAAATCACTAATATTAGCCAAATACATTCTCGACTTGCCTCATGAATTGCAATGATCTATGAGTGATTTGAAGAGGTAGCAGATAGTGTTTGCTTGACAGATCTCTATGATATAGCAGAATTTCCATAAGTAAATACATATCCAGTTTAAGATCTACTTATGTGTGGATCTGAAAGATAACCTGCATTCGCATATCCAACTAATTGTGAACTTGATCCATGTTGATAAAATAATCTCATATCAATCGTACCTCGGAGGTATCGAAGGATATGTTTAATGCCATTCCAATGTCTTCGAGTTGGTGCGGAACTATATCTTTCAAGTAAATTAACTGAAAATACAATATTAGGCCGAGCGCAATTTGCAAGATACATCAGGGTTCCAATTGCACTGAGATAAGGTATTTCAAGACCAATAATTTATCCATCGTCTTTACAAGGACGAAATAGATCTTTCTGCATATCAAGTGATCGAACAACCATTGGAGTACTTAGGGGATGAGCTTTGTCCATGTAAAAGTGCTTTAAGACTTTCTCTGTATAATTTGACTGACGAATGAGAATTCTATTTTGCAAATGCTCGAATTGCAGGCCGAGACAAAATTTCGTTTTACCAAAGTCTTTCATTTCAAATTCATTCTTTAAATATGTAGCGGTTCTTCTGATCTCTTCAGAAGTTCCAACAAGATTTAGATCATCAACATAAACCGCAATAATAACAAATCCAGAGTCTGATTTCTTAATAAAAACACATGGGCATATTGGATTATTCTCAAATCCTTCTTTCAATAAATATTCGCTAAGGCGTTTATACCACATGCGTCCGGATTGTTTTAACCCATATAAAGATCTTTGAAGTTTAATAGAATATTTATTTCTGAATGTACTCAGATTAGAAGATTCAGACATTTTATATCCTTTAGAAATTTTCATATATATGTCATGATCCAATGATCCATAAAAATATGCAGTGACCACATCCATTAACTGCATATCCAATCTTTTTGTAACTACCAAACTAATCAAAAATCTAAATATGATTGCATCCATAACAGGAGAGTATGTTTTCTCATAATCAATCCCTGGTCTCTGCAGGAAACCTTGTGCAACAAGTCGTGCTTTATATCGCACAATTTCATTACTCTCATTACGTTTACGTATAAATACCCATTTATATCCAACAGACATTACACCCTTTGGTGTTTGTACAATTGGTCCAAACACCTCTCGCTTTGCTAGCGAGTTTAATTCAGTTTCAATAGCTGATTTCCATTTTGGCCAGTCATTTCTACGTCGACATTTTTCGACAGTTCTTGGCTCAATTTCTTTATTATTTCTGGTAATGCCAAGGGTCATTTTATATGAAAATATGTTGTCGACAACAGTTTTATTTATATCCAAAATTTCTCCAGTACTTATGAAATGTATCGATATCTCGTTATTTTCAGGTACCTATCCCTCTTCAAGGGAAGACATTTCATTAAATATCTATTCAGGAGGTTCTTTTTCAAGAGATTTAGTCGCTTCAAGAGCATCAATTACTCTAATGGCCTGTGTTGTGGGTATGGACTCTTTAGGAGTACCAAATTCATTTTGTATTTATTTCTTCCGAATAATTTTGTCCTTTGCACCAATAGGCCGTCCACGCTTCAGGCGTATCTTAGACTCACCTATTGCTGTTTTGGCAACTTGTCCTTCAAGGGCTACAATCCTTGCTGGAACATTAACAGCAGGAATATATGATTTTACCACACCTTTAGTGTCAGTATATACATCCGGTAATTGATTTACAACACTTTACAAATGAATAATCTTTGGAACCTCTAGTTTACATTCATTTGTACGATAATCAAATTGGGAAATGACTTTATTTTCCCAAGTAATTTCCTGTCGTGCTGCAGGCACCGACTTCTCATATATCTCAAGTCTACGTTGAGGACCCATCATATAATAGATATAGAATCAAACCCAACATATATCTCAAGTCTACGTTGAGGACCCATCTTTGTACGTTGTGGATGTGCAGTTGGAATATATACCGTAAATCTAAAAATACAAAAATAAGTAATATTTGGTTGTTGACCAAATGCAAGCTGTAATGGAGAATATTTGTGATATACTGATAGCCTAACTCGAATCAACGATGGTGCATGAAGTATAGCATGTCCCCAGGTAGAAATAGAAAGTTTTGATTTTATAAGTAAAGGTCTAGCGATTAGCTGAAACCTTTTAATTAATGATTCAGTTAAATCATTTTGAGCGTGTGTGTTGGCAACTGGATGTTCAACATCTATTCCTATTGATATGCAATAGTTATCAAAAGTTTAAGATGTAAATTCATCTGCATTATCCAATCGAATAGTTTTAATTGGATAGTCAGGAAATTGTGCTCATAATTTAATTATTTGGCCAAAAAGTTTAGCAAATGCAATATTTCTAGTGGAAAGTAGACAAACATGTGACCATCGACTTGATGCATCAATTAAAACCATAAAGTATCTGAACGGTCCACTTAATAGTTGAATAGGCCCACATATATCCCCATGAATCCTTTGTAAAAATGACGGAGATTCAAAAACAACATTTGTGATAGATGGTTTGATAATCAATTTACCCTGAGCATGGATTATTCATTAGCTAAGATAATCTTCTAATTCTTTAGGGGATGCCCATACGAATTATCAATTATTCGTTTCACCATTATTAATACCGGATGTCCAAGGCGATCATGCCAAGTCATAAATACTTTGGGGTCAATGCACTTCTGGTGCATTACCATATGTAATTCAATTGTTCTCATTTTTGTGATGAGAGAGCAGACAGTTTTTCTAATACAAGCTTCTGGCTCGAAATTATTTTTGTAATGAGAAGATGCTCTTTATTGTCTTCTTTGGTGGTTTCAATATGACAACCATTACGACGTATATCCTTAAAACTCAATAAATTTCTTGTGGATCGTGAAGAAAATAAAGGATCATCAATACAAAATTTGGTGTCATTAGGCAACACAATATAAGCTCTTCTGGAGCCTTCAATTAAATTCAATGAACCAGATATGGTATAAACATAAGCTTTACTCAGTGTTAGATTTTGAAAATATTTTTTAACCTTAAGAATTGTGTGAGTTGTAGCATTGTCAGCTAGACATACATCTCTATTATTCATCTCAGAAATAAAAAATTCATCAGTAAGACTCATGATTTTACAAAATATATAAAACTTTCATTATTACAAAACATTGCAAAATATTAAAAAAAAATTACAATAAGATAAAGAAATTAGATGATCATCTCCACCACTAGAATTCTCAAAGAAATCAGAAACATTAAGATTTGTAATATCTTCTCCATCTATAGAAACTAAAGCATCTGATGGTTTAGCAAAATTTGTTTCAAATTTTTTTATTTTTTCTTTTATAGAAGCTTGGTATAAGTCAACCAAGTGCTTAGTTATACGACAGGTACGAGACCAATGTCCAGTCATACCACATCTATGGCATCCATCTTCATCTTTCTTTAAAAATTTGTTTTGAGGACCTTTACCCTTCTTTAAGTTGAACCATTTCTGGTGGGACGGTGTATATCTACTATTGTCCCTTTTAGTGTGGTCGCTTCTAGGATCTTCACTTCTATAATTTTTCCTACCATGTCCGTACACTCGGTTTTTTTGAAAAGATGCACCATTCGCTTCTGGAAATAGTGTAAATCTAGTACCATTCACTTCAGGGAATGATATAGAACCAGTAGGACGTGACTGATGATTTCTTAACAAAAACTCATTATTTTGCTTAGCTACTAGAAGACAAGATATAAGTTCAGAATATTTTTTGAACTTTCGCTCTCGATACTGTTGCTGCAAGAGCACATTCGATGCATGAAAAATAGTATATATCTTCTCTAACAAGTCATCATCAGTGACTTTTTCACCAAATAATTTCAATAGTGAGCTAATTTTAAAGAGTGTAGAGTTATACTGACTAACATTTTTGAAATCTTGCAACCTCAAGTGCATCCAATCATGACGAGCTTTTAGAAGGATTATAGTCTTCTGGTGCTCATATCTCTCTCTTATAGCATTCCACAAAATAAGGGGATCTTTCACTGTGAGATACACAATTTTTAATTCTTCATGAAGATGGTGCTGAAGGAAAATCATTGCCTTAGCGCGGTCCTGCCGGGACCCTTTATTTCCTTCTTTAATTGTATCTCTCACATTCATCGCATCCAGATGGATCTCAGCATCAAGGATCCAAAATAAATAATTTTTTCCAGAAATGTCAAGAGAAATGAATTCCAATTTTGTAAAATTTAACATTTTCTACATATATAAATCAGGAACATAAGTATGTTTATATTATAAATAAGAAATACATTCACAAAATTATGAGAATAAATATAGAGTTTCATCAAGTAATAATAAGTAATATAACATTTCATATACATTTTGGGAACTACAAATAATATATTGAAAAACTTACTTGAATTAGAAGACTATTAGCTTCAAAATCGTCAAAACCTTCGTGCTGAAAACGTATTATGAAACTAAAAGAGAAATGATATTACAAGAGAAAGAGGATATTGCAAGAGAAAGAGTTGTTCTTCAATGCAAAACTTGATCATATACAAGGGAATGAAACATGTGACGCCCCCAACTCCCACGTACAGCCACGTGGAAATCGAGATGTCGGGATGATGACAATACGGGTCACACATCCCATCGCCAAGTGCCAAAAGTGTGTGTACATGCAATATGTGTACCAATAAAACACGCAGCAGATAATAAAGACATAACTATGTACCAAAAATTTTTGTTTAATTACAAACCAGTTTAAAACAAGCGTAAATATAATATTACATGTTCAACATCTCAAATCCAAATACATACTAATAAAAACAACTACACATAGAATATATAAAAAGCCATCCAAACTACTCCTTCGGCGGAGCCGCCTCCTCGGGCTCAGCCTCCTCCTCCTTTACATCTGCATCAAAATCTACGATACCAAAAATGGTGCCGCAGGTAAGTAATAATCCAAACGACGCAAGATAAAAACATATTATAACCAAAACAAAATGCATGAAGTATACCCAATGCACATGTTCCAAAAACCACATTTTTTCCACACATACCAAAAGTCCCATTTGGCCCCAAAACATATCCTTTAAAAACATTCCTCGTCATTATCCCAGATAAAAACCCAAATCCATAAACCACCATTTTCCCAGAAAATGGATCACAAGAACTGCATATCAAAACCTCGCCATTTTCCCAGAAAATGGCCTATATCCAAAACCAAAATCCAAACCAATTCCATTTAATGCATGCACCATGATCTCCCCCCTGGCTACTATGTCACACAGCAAGTAACGACTGCGCCTGTGACATCTAAACAAGCGATCCCAGTCTAGCGCCCAGCGCGTACCTGTTCCGGGCATCCTCTAGTCCCCACCAGCCAAAGGACCATGGAGTCGACACGACAGCATTACCGTATCGTGCGATCCGGTCATCGCCCAGCGGCAGCCCAGGGGATGTCACTCAGTTTTATCCGCTCCCGAGTGACCAGAGGAGCTCCACCAAGATAATGCCCCATCCCGGCTTGGGGTCGTGATACGCACGCACCCGAAAATCCATTTACACGTTAAACCCAATTTTCAACAAAAACACGTGAATGTGTATGCACAATGCAATGCAAATAAAATCATACAAATTAACCAACATATCCCAAACATCAATATCCACCAACAAACAACTCCTTCCTCAATTCCAACTGACCCCCGACTCCTCGGACTCAGTTCGGAATAACCAACCAGATCACAAATAATTATTGTAAGAGCAATAATATATTTAAATCTAAAAAGAAGTTTGGAAAATACTTACAGCGCTATATAATAATTTTCGATGGATCGGGGACAAACCAAGACTCAGGATTGATAGGTAATGGCCTAGGAGTGTTTATGAAGCTAAGGGAAGTGGATTTTGGCTGTGGGTAGCGGCGGAAATGGCGGTGCAAGGGCTTAAACGCCTAAATCGGAAACTAGCTCGTGGGAGCTGCTTCGGCGACGGATCGAGGCCGGAAATGGGTGGGTTAGGTCGGCAAGGAGCCGGTGATGAAGTGGTGAAGCGGTGGTGGCCGGAGGTGGAAAGACGGCAGCGAATCGGGGCTAAAACCGTTGGGGATGAAAGTTGGTGGGGTGGTTCACCAGTGGGAGGGGAAGAAATTGGTGGGGGTAGTGTGGGGCACGGCGGCCGGTGGCGGTGGATCTGGGCTGCACGACGGAAAAGGCAAATGGGTAGGAGAGAGAGAGAGAGAGAGAGAGAGAGAGAGAGAGAGAGAGAGAGAGAGAGAGAGAGAGAGGACGGGGGGGCCGACGGGGGAGAAAAGAAAGAAGAAAAGAAAAGAAGAAGGAAGAAAAAAAAAAGAGAAAGAAAAAAGAAAAAGAGAAAAGAAAAAGGGAGGAAAAGAAATCGTGACACCCCATTTTTACGTGTATTTTCATTGAAAGAATATTTTAATTTAATTAAAATAATAGTTCTTTTATTTTAAATTATCGGATTTTAATTGGATTTTAATTGTTGTTGAGTTTAAATTGCTGTTTAATTTATTTTAGCTTGTCTTGGATTTAAAATTAAATAGTTAGTTTTTACTAGTTATTTATTATATTTTAGATTTACATTGTGTTTAAAATATTTTCTTGGTTTTATTGCTTTTAAACTTATTTTCGTTGGATTAGTTGTTAGACTCCAGAGGTGAGGATTAGATCTCATTTCTTTTCCTCCATATTTTCTTTTCTCTTTTTCCTTTCTCTTTCTTCTCTTTTCCTTTCTTTTTTTCTTTCTTTTTCCCTTTCTCCCCCGTGCGTTTCTCTCTCTCTCTCTCTCTCCTACCCACTTAGCCGTTTCCGTCCTACCGCCCTAAACCACTGCCGCCGGCCACCATGCGGCACACCATCACCTCCAATCTCTTCCCCTCCCTTCGATGAACCACCCCACCAACTTCCACCGCCAATGGAGCTGCCGTTTAGTCGGAAAACCATCTTCAAGCCGAGCGGCTTTTCCTTCGATTTGCCGCCGTCGCTCCACCTCCGGCCACCACCTCTTCACCACTTCATCACCGACTCCTTGCCGTCCTAACCCACCCATTTCCGGCCTCGATCCGTCGCCGGAGTAGCTCCCACGAGCTAGTTTCCGATTTGGGCGTTTAAGCCCTTCCACCGCCATTTCCGCCGCCACCCATGGCCAAATTCCACTTCCCTTAACTTCATAAACACCCCTAGGCTATTCTCTATCAATCCCGAGTCTTGGTTTGTCCCTGTTCAAAAGTGGGTATTTTACAACCCACGGCCACAGTGAAATTTCACTGTTACGTTGTTTTTCCTTCGCCATTTGCCGCTCGTCGATCCATCGAAAATTATTATATAGCACTGTAAGTATTTTCCAAACTTCATTTTAGATTTCAATATATTATTGCTCTTACAATAATTATTTGTGATCTGGTTGGTTATTCAGGACTGAGTCCGAGGAGTCGGGGGTCGGTTGGAATTGAGGAAGGAGTTGTTTGTTTGGTTGTTGTTGATATTTGGGATATGTTAGTTAAGTTGTGTGATTTTAATTGCATAGCATTGTGCATGCATATCCATGTGTTATTTATTGAAAATTGAGTTTTACGTGTAAATGGATTTTAGGGTGCTTGCATATCATGACCCCAAGCTGGGATGGGGCATTATCTCGGTGGAGCTCCTCTGGTCCCTCGGGAGCAGATAATACTGAGTGACATCCCCTGGGTTGTTGCTGGGCGATGACCGGATCGCACGATACGGTAACGCTGTCGTGTCGACTCTGTGGTCCCTTGGCTGGTGGGGACTAGAGGATGCCCGGGCCAGGTACGCGCTGGGCGCGAGACTGGGATCGCTCGTTTAGATGTCACAGGCGTAGTCGTTACTTGCGATGTGACATAGTAGCCAGAGTATGAGGATGATCCTTAGGGGAGATCATGGTGCATGCATTAAATGGAATTGGTTTGGTTTTGGTTTCTGTGATCTATTTTCTGGGAAAATGGTGGTTTCTGCATGTGGGCCATTATCTGGGATAATGGCGAGGTTTTGATATGCAGTTCTTGTGATCTATTTTCTGGAAAAATTGTGGTTTATGGATTTGGGTCATTATCTGGGATAATGACGACGAATGTTTTTAAAGGAAATGTTTTGGGGGCAAGTGAGACTTTTGGCGTGTGTGGAAAAATGTGGTTTTTGGGACATGTGCATTGGGTATACTTCATGCATATTGTTTTGGTTATAATATGTTTTTATCTTGCGTCGTTTGGATTATTACTTACCTGCGGTACCATTTTTGGTACCGTAGGTTTTGATGCAGATGTAGAGGAGGAGGAGGTTGAGACCAAGGAGGCGGCTTCGCCAGAGGAATAATTTGGATGGTTTTTTATATATTCTATGTGTAGTTATTTTTATTGGTATGTATTTGGATTTGAGATGTTGAACATGTAATATTTTATTTATGCTTATTTTAAACTGGTTTGTAATTAAACAAAAATTCTGGTACTTATATGACTTGATTATCCGCTGCGTGTATTTATTTGTACACATATTACATGTGCACACACTTTTGGCACTTGGCGATGGGATGTGTGACTGTGTTGTCATCATCCCGACGTCTTGATTTTCACGTGGCCGTACGTGGGAGTTGGGGGTGTCACAGAAATGAGGTCCAATCCTCATCTCTAGAGTCCAACAACTGATCCAACGAAAATAACTTTAAAAACAATAAAACCAATAAAATATTTTAAACACAACGTAAAACTAAAATATAATAAATAACTAGTAAAAACTAACTATTTAATTTTAAAACCAAAGACAAGCTAAAATAAATTAAACAGCACTTTAAACACAACAACAATTAAAATCCAATTAAAATCTGATTATTTAAAATAAAAGAACTATTATATTAATTAAATTAAAATATTTCTTTAGTGAAAATACACGTAAAAACGGGGTGTCACATCCTCCCCCCCTTAAAATAAATTTCGTCCTCGAAATTTGTGAGATCAAACATCAGCACCAAGCAGGATACAATACACAACTCATAATATACTTGAGAAAATCATACCATCAACCATTTCCACACAAGTATGAATAAAGCTCTCTCCAAATATACTCCCATAAGCAATTCCATCATATTCGCATTAATCTCCCAGCGACGCATCACATCTAGAACTCTTAAAGCGGCCACGTAAACCGAAATCACCATATCTACAAGAACTTCAAAACTGCAGCCAAGTAAATTCCAACAATTAGTATCTTTCCATAATAAACTGTGTTAACCTCAATCAACTCCTGTGCTATAACTTCCAAACCTTCATGGTACACTATATCTTGATAACCTAATAGTCACTTCCAAAATAAACCATCAATCAACATAATTTGTACAACCAAATGATTAACTTCTTACTAAAACTTCAAGTCATCACTAATTTTCCAAAATCAGCACAAGATTTAAACACCTAATTATCTCCAAAATATCACGCTTCCGTGCGCACTCTGATAACTCGCCAAAATGCAAAAAGACTATATCCTCATAAATTAATACCCTTGAGTACAAGCTAACTCTTAACACCTGAAAGCAAGAAAATCCTTTACCACATTTTGATAGAAAATATAGTCTCCCAAAATTATGAATTATCACTCCGATCCCTCAATTATCTCTAGCTACCTTAATCAAATCAAAATTCCGCAATAACACCCATGATCATCAACAAAAAGACGATATCAATCAATTGCCACTTCCAAATTAAAAACAAGTACATTATCTCAAAATACGCCAATCTCATCTAAGATAAAGAACATAAGGCTTCAATCCATCCCGACCAACTAATAAAGCACCTATAACTCCTACCCAACAACTTACACTTTCAAGATCATCACCTAAATTCTGAATATCATCTAATTTAGAGATGACTAAATTCACTACGAACCACGATTGAATTCACCATGACCTTAATGAACCCTTCTTGAAAACTCACTTGCCTACTTGCATTCCCATAACCCTAGTAGTAGCACGACTATTTCCTTTAATTGTATACAAAATTAAATCTCAAGATAGGCCATGCTGTTCAAATCTCCAATTCATCAAAACTATTGCACTACCCTCCTAACTCCTACTGCTTATTACCTCACATACCTGTTTAGGCTAATCACCGTTGATTCCCAAGCTTCCACTTTCAAGATTTTATTATCCACTACACATTGTGACCCAACAATCTCTCTTCAAGTTAAATAAAAATGTCTATAATTCTCCCAACTGGACACTCAAACTCCAAAGGAAAGTATAGCCTCAAAATTTAAATTCCTATGTGACCTCAAGTCACAATTAATTCTTGAAGATAGTCTCAACAATTTATGCGAACCATCACTCCAATTGGTAACCCACTTCAACTGTACACTCCGACCAACTCACCAAGAACTCGAAGTTAAGATCTATTGAATTTAATACTATCACATCTAATCCACTTCAGTACTCACCAAAGCTACTTCTCTCAAGCCAAAAAGAGACTAGGATTTGTACTCTCCGAAATCCATACACCCTCACCACCACTATAAATGGATCTCATATACCATTAGCTAAGATCAATAATCATTCTAACGTGTAAGTGATCCATCACTTCCATTTCCAACATCCGTACCTTATCCTCAAAATAAACAAAATTCATTTCCCAAAACCTACATCATCTATTATCCTCAACTCGGTATGAATTAATCCTAAAACTTGTCACAATAACCTCGAGCTATAACAATTATTGCCAACCAACATTCCATTGAGTCACACGCTTCGACTGAACACTCCAATCGATTCACCACTATCACGTGTCGATCTCATACGTCCTTAGCCGAAACCAATAGTCATTCCAACATACAAGTAATCCATTACTACTATTTCCATCATCTAGACTTATGACTCAGCTTATAATGTTGTCTTCCAAGCGTAGAAGCTGTCAAAGTAATACAAGGGTAAGTCCCAAGATCGAATTCACAGGGACAATGGGTTATCAAAGCGTTTGTGAGATTTTCTTTGTGTAATAGATGTATCGATTATGAAGGATGAAAATTGATGTGGATCTATATTTTTAAAATTACCAAAACTAAGAGACTTAGAGAAAGTGTGTAGCAAATGAATTAATCTTGCAAGAAACAATAAACAAACACTTGGGTTGGGTTTGAGATTCTTTCTATTTCGGATTCTAGATAATTTCTCGATTAACAATCCAGTCAAGGAATTGATATTCGGAAGATAAAATTAAGCTCAAATTTTTGCAATATTTTCTCAAGAAATTCTCTAATTTACTAGCCAAATTTATATTCATAATCAATCGAAAGAGGCCTTGATAAATTCAAGCTTTTGTTGTGCCTTACGTCAACAACAAAACAAGAGCAAGAGCCGCAATCTATTTTCCTTTTGAATCCGACTAATAATTTAGTGAAGTCAACATGACACAACAAAATATTGCATCACACTAGAATCTAAAATAAATTAAATCTCATTCCACAACCCAAGCTATAGAAATTAGTTACACATGATATTTTTAGTAGCAAAAATAAATCTAAGTAGAACCATATCAAAAACTATAACAAGGTAATAAAATTGAAACTAAAAAGGAAATAAACTTCAAACTAACAAGGAAATAAACTTCAAATTAACAAGGAAATAAACTTGAAGCTAACTAGGAAATAAACTTCAAATTAACAAGGAAATAAACTTCAAGCTAATAAGGAAATAAACTTCAAATTAACTAGGAAATAAACTTGAAGCTAATAAAGAAATAAACTTCAAATTAACAAGAGAATAAACTTGAAGCTAATAAGGAAATAAACTTTAAGCTAATAAGGAAATAAACTTCAAATTAACAAGGAAATAAACTTGAAATTAACTAGGAAATAAACTTGAAGCTAATAAAGAAATAAACTTCCAACTAACTCCCCCTACGTCCAAAAAAACTGTCCTTTATAGTGCTGCATGTGTGCTGCTTTGCATCTGCACTTCCAGCCGTGAGTATTTTTTTTTCTGCTGCTTTATGTGAGCTGCCCACTTGCCAAGTGACTTCTGCAGGTGCTGTGTGATGGGTTTATTCTGCTGCACTGCTGCACGTCCGAGTGCTTTCCTGCATGTGCATGTTGCTTTCTGCAATGAGGTGAGCTGCGTGAGTTGCACTGCATGTGCATGAGTTTGTTTGGTTTCTGCTTTTTGCATCCGTGCTGCATGTGCATGTTGCTTTCTGCAATGAGGTGAGCTGCGTGAGTTTCTTCTTTCTGCATGTGCTGTCCGGTGCTTTTCTTCTGTATGTGTAAGCTTCCACTTTTCTGATGCATGTGTTGGTGAGTTCTTTCTGCATGTATTTCTGCTGCTGCTTTTCCTCATTCTGCATCCGTAAGTTTGAGCTGCTGCTGCTGTTTGTGTTGGTTGCATATTCTGCTTGTGCCGAGTGACATTTTCTGCATGTGCTCCCATGTGTGTTTGAGCTGCTGCATGTGTGAATTATTTTCTGCATGTTGTTTCTACATGTGCCGAGTGATGGTGTGAGTTCATGAGCTGCTTCTTCTCTTGCTTCTCTGCATGCTGTTTTGTTTTTCTGCATGTGTAACCTTCCACTTTTCTGATGCATGTGTGTTTTCATCCGTGAGTTTCTGCTGTCAATCCGTGGGTGAGTGGTTGCTTTCCAGCCGTGAGTTGCAGCATGATTTTAATGTCCTGCATGTGCCGAGTTTGATTTATTTTTCTGCATGTGGTTTTTCTGCTGCTGGTGTCCACGTTAGTCTACATGTGCGTGTAAGTTCCAGCTTGTTTTCCTTTAGATTTCTGCATTTTCTGCTTTTGTGTTTTCAACTTCTGCATGAGTGAGTTGCTGTCCACGTTAATCTGCAGGTGCACACACAATTGCTTTTGCCGTGTGTTCCATTTCCTTCATGTGCTGTCCGGTTTGCTGCCTTTTAATTTTCTGCATGTGCATGGCAACTTTCTGCATGTGTGTTGCTATCCGTGGGTTGCTTCATGTCATTCTACTGCATGTGCTGAGTTTGCTTTTCCTTTCAAATCAATCAAGCACTGAAACATGCATGGCTCTCTAAGTCCAAACTCTCAAGCTAAAAAAAATCAACTCTCCCACGTCTCTTTTCTCTCTTTTCTTATTTTTCGGCTCTTTTTATCTTTTTGTTGAAACGTGGTTCCGTTTGCATGTAATTTCCATTTTGGTTTGCCGCGAAAGAAGCCTCCTTTCATTTACTTTGTGTCGCATGTGTTTGTCCACCGAAAGCTATCCTTCCTTCTCTTTCTCTCAATTAGCATGCGCTTTTTCTTCCTCTTCTTTTCCGAACCTTTCCTGTTATAAGAGGAATAAAATTCAAATATTTATTTTCATGTAAAATAAATGCATTATAAATCTTCAAAAGCACTAAGTATGTCAGAATCATCAATTGACTCAAGTATTGTGATTTATTGCATAATTAAGTACTTAAATCATTTTTTTATTAAACAATTTATTCACTTAAGTAACTTAATCATGCAGTTTTTAGCGCTTCATCAACTTATATCCGCAAATCAACACGAATCATTCCTATATCTGCTTAACTTATACCCTTAACATTAGCAAATAGTTATCGCTTAAAGCTTTGTACTGAAAATGACCTTAAACCTGCTAATAATCCGTTCCCAAAAGTCTCCGGAACATAAGGTCTCAACTTCAATCGAATTCAATACCAACAATTAAACTATTGTTTCCAAAACCTCGATGGATCTATTTCTTCCGAACCGATAAAAATCATTTTCTAAAATCTATTACTACAACCTCGAGTTAACAATAGTCATTTTTTGAACTAAGTCAATATCTACAGTCCTCAAAGAAGTATATGAGCTAGATCATTACCTTCCATTCTCAATGAAAAGTACCCCAAAAAAATTTTCATATCAATAACTCAACTCTGATCAACCCCATTTTATTGGTTGCAAACTAATCACTCTCCAGAGTAGATCAAGCTAGCACACCAAGTCTGTAAAACTAAGAACTCAACTCTTATTATAAATTGGTCCTTCAACTATGCAATTCCAAAACCTTAAATCAAATAAGAATAATTTCTAGAATTTCTAAGATCAATGAGCTTCACCCCATAATAGAACAATCGACTCCAAAAGCTTTTAAAATCTAAAACATTAATGGATAATAAATCGTGTTCTGAAATCCTCAAGATTGATGGCTTTAATCCAAAATATTCATCTTAAAAACTTGTAATTTTTAAAACCTCAATTGCCACCAAATTGCTCATCCGAATCAGAGAAATTTAAAACTTGAAATTTAATTATTTCCCCCAAAGCTTGTTGAACCTAACACCTTAATTACCAAAATCTTATTTCCTAAAATCTATAAGGCCTCAAACCTTAGATAAAATTCTCTTAAACCAATCCTTAAAGTTCGTTGAACTTACACTCTCCAATTCTGTAGCCTCATTACATAAATTCTACAAAACCTAAGACCTTAATCATCTTAAGCGACTTAAAGCTAACTCCCCTCCTTAGTTGCTACTTACATTCCTACTCCCAAGAGATCGCCTAACCCATGTCGTTCCCTTCTAGCCACAATATTATAAAAGTAATCCACCTCTATAAAATTCAACCCTACTACACTAAGTATTTATTCCTACCAACGACATTCTCGATAGTACCGTCCTCCTGCCATAGCATAATCCTCAACCCCACTTTTTAACTCCGGACAAAACAAAACAAAACAACTTAAAACAAAATAAATAAAATAACATACATTGAAATAACTAAAACAAATAAAACAACATACTTTCAATTAAAATAACATCCAATCAAACCAAACCAAATCAAATGGAGTTAAATAAAATAAATTCAAATCAAATCAAGTTAAAAGAAAAACAATTCAACTTAAATAAATAAAATAATTTTAACTCAAGCTTTTAAAACTTTCTGGTACTCCACCTATGGGACATATGGTTTTACCCAAAGCCGAACCGCTCTGATACCATCTATGACGCCCCCAACTCCCACGTACAGCCACGTGGAAATTGAGACGTCGGGATGATGACAACACGGGTCACACATCCCTTCGCCAAGTGCCAAAAGTGTGTGTACATGCAATATGTGTACAAATAAAACATGCAGCGGATAATAAAGACATATAACTAAGTACCAGAATTTTTTGTTTAATTAAAAACCAGTTTAAAACAAGCGTAAATATAATATTAAATGTTCAACATCTCAAATCCAAATACATACTAATTAAAACAACTACACATAGAATATATAAAAAGCCATCCAAACTACTCCTCGGGCGGAGCCGCCTCCTCGGGCTCAGCCTCCTCCTCCTCTATATCTGTATCAAAATTTACGGTACCAAAAATGGTGCCGCAGGTAAGTAATAATCCAAACGATGCAAGATAAAAACATATTATAACCAAAACAAAATGCATGAAGTATGCCCAATGCACATGTCCTAAAAACCACATTTTTTCCACACACGCCAAAAGTCTCATTTGGCCCCAAAACATATCCTTTAAAAACATTCCTCGTCATTATCCCAGATAATGACCCAAATCCATAAACCACCATTTTCCCAGAAAATGGATCACAAGAACCGCATATCAAAGCCTCGCCATTTTCCCAGAAAATGGCTCATATCCAAAACCAAAATCCAAACCAATTCCATTTAATGCTTGCACCATGATCTCCCCTAGGGATCATCCGCATACTCTGGCTACTATGTCACACCGCAGGTAACGACTGCGCCTGTGACATCTAAACGAGCGATCCCAGTCTCGCGCCCAGGGCGTACCTGGCCCGGACATCCTCTAATCCCCACCAGCCAAGGGACCATGGAGTCGACACGACAGCGTTACCGTATCGTGCGATCCGATCATCGACCAGCGACAACCCAGGGGATGTCACTCAGTTTTATCCGCTTCCGAGTGACCAGAGGAGCTCCACCGAGATAATGCCCCATTCCGGCTTGGGGTCGTGATACGCACGCACCCGAAAATCCATTTACACGTTAAACCCAATTTTCAATAAAAACACGTGAATGTGTATGCACAATGCAGTGCAAATAAAATCATACAAATTAACCAACATATCCCAAACATCAATATCCACCAACCAACAACTCCTTCCTCAATTCCAACCGACACCCGACTCCTCGGACTCAGTCTGGAACAACCAACTAGATCACAAATAATTATTGTAAAGGCAATAATACATTTAAATCTAAAACGAAGTTAGAAAAATACTTATAGCGCTATATATTAATTTTGAAGGATCGGCGCGCAACAAACGGTGAAGGAAAAGCAACGTGACAGTGAAAATTCCCTGTGGTCGTGGGTTGTAAAATACCCACTTTTGAACGGGGACAAACCAAAGCTCGGGATTGATAGGGAATGGCCTAGGAGTGTTTATGAAGCTAAGGGAAGTGGAGTTTGGCCATGGGTGGCGGTGGAAATGGCAGTGGAAGGGCTTAAACGCCCAAATTGGAGATTAGCTCGTGGGAGCTGCTCCGGCGACGGATCGAGGCCGGAAATGGGTGGGTTAGGTCAGCAAGGAGCCGGTGATGAAGTGGTGAAAAGGTGGTGGCCGGAGGTGGAACGACGGCGGCGAATCGGGGCTAAAACCGTGCGGCTTGATGGGCTTTTTCCGGCTAAACGGCGGCATGGTTGGGGATGAAAGTTGGTGGGGTGGTTCACCGGTGGGAGGGGAAAAAATTGGTGGGGGTGGTGTGGGGCACGTTGGCCAGCGGCGATGGATCTGGGCTGCACGACGGAAACGGCAAATGGGTAGGAGAGAAAGAGAGAGAGAAAGCACGGGTTGGGGCCGACGGGGGAGAAAAGAAAGAAGAAAAGAAAAGAAGAAGGAAGAAAAAAAAAAGAGAAAGAAAAAAGAAAAAGAAAAAAGAAATAAAACCAAGAAAATATTTTAAACACAATGTAAAGCTAAAATATAATAAATAACTAGTAAAAACTAACTATTTAATTTTAAAACCAAAGACAAGCTAAAATAAATTAAACAGCACTTTAAACACAACAACAACTAAAATCCAATTAAAATCTGATTATTACTATTATATTAATTAAATTAAAATATTCATTCAGTGAAAATACACGTAAAAACAAGGTGTCACAATACAAATATATATGAGTACAAAGGGGAAGGTATAGCTTAAGTCTTCATTGATGGTTAAAGATAGGTCTTAATTGTTGGCTCAATGGTCTTAATTAGTAGCTAAAGATTGGTCTTAATTGATGGCTCAATGGTCTTAATTAATGACTATGTATAGTTATACAAATTAGTTTATAACAGAAAGATTGTCAACATATTATTTTAGTTTTCCATAAGAAAGTATTTTATTAGCCCATCCCATTCGTTGAGTACCCTATGGCCGTATATAGTGGCCCACTCCGATTTCCTAGCACCACTTCTAGATCATGATAAGGTTAAAAATAAAAAATAAGAGAAAAAATCATTGGCATAATTTACCAAATTGGTGGCCCTTTTAAAATTTCTAGGTTCACACTTCACAACGTTCAAAAAATTTGAGTAGAAATAGTAATATGAAAAAATAAATACGATTTTAAGACATATAGAATACTATCTTTAAGGTAATAATTATCTCTACTCGAAAGATTTTCTCTACACGATTGTGTATGACCCTGAAAATATGAGAGCATAGATTTATTAAATCATGTGGATTAAATATTTAAAAGACATGATATTTAATTTAAAGACTAAGAGACATACCTTCGAAAATGGTGAAGGGTCACTGATTTTTGTCTCTTCAAGTGTCTCTTAGGATGAATTATTTCTTAAAAATGTTAGTTTTACTTGAAAAAAATGCAGTGGAAAATATGTACTGACATGACATGGTTAAAATATGGAAATTTATTTACGTATAAAGTCAAAAATTGGATACCTTCGAATTTTACTTATGAAAACTTTGTGACTTCGGTTACAACTCGAGCTGAGCCTCTATCTTCTCATGAGCTTTATCCGCTTTTGCTTGTTCATGAAAACCTAATCAGTCATACTTCTAAAATCATCCTTGAACCTTCAACAAATTTTACTACAAATGGTGGCCAAAATACTCGTGGCCGTGCTCCTTTTTGTGGTGGAAGACAAGGCCGCGGCAGGGGTCGTTATAATGGCCGTGGTGGAAGACAGTTTTCTCAAGCCTCAGGAAACAACTATCAAACACCTGGTGGGTCTTGACCTCCATGTCAAGTATGCCATAAAATTGGTCATGTTGCTCTCTAGTGTCATCACATATTTGACCACTCTTATCAGCTTGACCCTCCCTGATCCTTTTCCGCAAACTACACCACTTCAAACAACCCAAATACTTTTTCTGGCCCTAGATGGTACCCTGACTCCGCTGCTACCCATCACATAACCAGTGACTTGAGTAACTTGAATCTATCGTTTGAGTCGTACCATGAACCTGAAGTAATACGTGTTGGACAGGGGTCGTGCCTTCAAATTCAAAATCTCGGTGATTCTTCTTTTAACTCAAACTCTTCTATTTTTTGTTTATGTACCTAGTATCACTAAAAATCTAGTCTCTATTCTTCAATTCTGTACCAATAATAACTGTTTCTTTGAGTTTCACTCCACTCATTTCTCTATGAAGCACAATCAGACAAAGAAAATCATCCTCACAAGTCCTACCCATAATGGTCTCTATGTGTTTCCTCTGTCTTCCACCTCATCTCCGTATTTGCAAGTGTCTCCTTATACCTCTATTGGTGAACGCACCTCTATCGGACAATCGCATCGACGCTTGGGTCATCCCTCCCTCGAGCTTGTCTCTCATGTTTTGCATTCAAATTGTTTGTCTTTTGTTCCCAGCAAGAAGTTATATCAATGTTCTAAGTGTCCCTTGGCTAAATGCCATCAATTATTTTTTGTTTCTAGTCGGGCCATTTACACAAGGCCCTTATAATTAGTCAGTGCATATCTTTGGGCCCAGGTCCTGTTAATTCAAGGTTTGGTTTCAAATACTATATTTTTTTTGTGGACCACTACACCCGTTACACTTGGTTTTATCCGCTCAAACTAAAATCTGATGTCCATCATATTTTTACTATTTTTTTATCCCATGTTGAGCGCCTTTTTGATGTCAAATTAATCACACTTCAAATGGATGATGGGGGAGAGTTCAAACCTCTCACATCAATTTGTCAAAAACTGAGCATTTCTCATAGACTTTCTTGCCCCCATATGCCTCAACAAAACAGTTTAGTTGAATGCAAGCGTTGATATATTGTCGAAACTGGGCTTGCCTTGTTAGCCCATGCATCTCTTACTAAATCATATTGGCTCGATGCCTTTGAAATATCTGTGTATCTCATTAACATACTACCTACCAAAGTTATAAAAAATAAATCTCCTCACTCACTTGTTTTTCATTATGACCTAGACTACAATTTCTTAAAAGTGTTTGGTTCTAAATGCTTTCCCAATCTCAGGACTTACAATAAAAATAAACTTCTATTTATGTCCACTCCAGGGCTATAGTCCAACTCACAATGGCTATAAATATTTAGATTTTAAGTCCAACAGATTATATATTTCAAGAGATGTTATATTTCATGAGGCTGAGTTTCCTTTTTCGAAGCCCATTACTTCTAATCCAACGACCCAACCCTCACCTACAGCTCAACTGTCACTCTTTCCTCACACAATCCTTGGTTCGGGCCCTGGCTCAAGTTTAAGCCCAATACCCTCTATTTCCTCACCAGGCCCTTTCCTCTAACCCTAATCTTCCTAAGCTCCTACTACCTTTTCTCCTTCGACCTCTGACTCTAATCTCCCTGAATCCTCATCTCCCTCCATCCCTTCCACTGATTCTTCTCCTTATCTTCCCCGACCACCTCAATCTCCTGTTATTACTCGAAGCCAAATACACTCCTCTCATCCTCGTGTTCCTACTGATAGCACGATTCCCTATCCACGATGGCACTGCTTCATCTCCATGGTTACAGTCCCAAATGATCCTTCAAGCTTCTAAGTTGAATCAAAATTTCACGAGTGGCATGATGCAATGATTCAAGAGCACACTGCCCTTCTTCACAACAAAAATTGGAGTTTGGTACCTTCCAATCCCTCTTATAATATTCTTGGCTGTCGTTGGGTGTTTTGAACTAAATTTAATTCTAATGGCACATTTGGACGTAGAAAGTCTAGGTTGGTAGCTAAAGGCTATCATCAACAACCTGGCCTTGATTACCATGATACTTTAAGCCCAGTAGTCAAAACGACTACAATACATTTAGTAATTTCCATTACTGTCACTCGTGGCTGGCCTCTGTGCCAATTGGATATACAAAATGCTTTTTTGCATGTGTCCTTGTCTAATATTGTTTACATGCAATAGCCTCAGGGCTTTATTGACAAAAATTTTTCGAATCATGTGTGTAAGATTCATAAGTCTATTTATTGTCTGAAGCAGGCCTTAGGCCTGGTTTGCACAATTAATAAGCTCATGGTTAATTGGTTATGGCTTCTCTACCTCTCAATCTGATCCATCTCTGTTCATATTGAATCATGGTGATTTACATATGCTTTTGTTGATATACGTTGATGATATTGTTTTAACATCATCCGAATCAAGTGCCATTGATGGTTTTATGAATGATATGGCCTTGCTTTTCCTATTAAAGATCTTGGTCGACTTTGATATCTCCTTGGTCTTGGGATTGATTATTGTGGGTATGATTTGTTTTTGTCCCAACGCAAGTACATTAAATATTTACTTGCCAGAAGTAACATGCTGCATGATAAGCCTGTGACTTCTCCTATGGCTGCTTCTATCAAGCTTTCATAATTTGATAATCCATCTTTTGATGACACCATTTTGTTTAGGAGTGTGGTTGGTGCATTACAATATTTGTCTTTTACTAGACCTAATATATCCTTCTCAGTGAACAAAATTTGTCAATTTATGCACTCTCCAAGGAAATCACATTGGTCTGCTGTTAAGTGGATACTAAGATATCTTAAGGCCACAATTAATTATGACTTGATGTTCAAATTTTCCTCATCCCTCAATCTTCCAAGCTATTCAGACGCAGATTGGGCAAGATGCCTAGATGATAGACGATCCACATCTGGTTTCTGTGTATGCTTGGGAAATCAACTTATTTCTTGGAGTTTGAAGAAACAAAAGATAGTTCCAAGATCAAGTACGGAAGCGGAATATAAATATCTTGCGTCCACTGTTGCAGAATTAATTTGGTTGCAGAAAATGATTTGGGGAACTAGGATTGTTTCTTCCAAAATCTCAAATTTTGTGGTATGACAACATCAGGGGAACGTATTTATCAGCTATGCCTATATATCACTCCAAGCATATGGACATTGATTACCACTTCTTTCGTGATCGGGTTGCTACCAAGACTTTAACAATTTCCTTCTGGAGCTCCAAAGATCAAAGGTTCTAATAGTTTCTCAAGGTTTCCGGTGAGTCTCACTGTTGTTGAAACCCCATTGGACTCAAGTGGACGTATTAGCGTAGATAAGCTTGTTTTGCATGATTCTTAGAATATTCCACAATATGTATTCTTTATACTTGTCATTTTCCTATTAGTTATATTGTAACAGAAGTATTCTTGTAAATGTGTATAAAAAGGGACACTCCCTCAATACAATTGTTGATTCGGCTATTCTTAAAATTGTTTCTCTGACAGTACCCATTTTTTTCCCATTCCATCCATGTCCATCTAAAGCACCAGACCTATTTGAAATCCACCATTAATATTTAGGTGATTAAACTCTAGACCCAAGTCTCACTTATTTAGAACGCAAACTTCTTTTTGGCTTGAGTTGCCCGTTTTCAGAAGTTGAATCGAGTTGGTGCAATTTCATAGGTTGTGATAAGGAGCATGACAATTTTATGCGTTTGAAATATTATTAAACAGATACCCCTTGGGCTTCCTCCTGGGGCTTGGGTTCACTGGGGTGATAAATGTCCCTCCATTAACATTACTTAAACTATAAAGCTACTATGTCGTCTAGGCAATACCGTTCAAGTGTATCGCTCTGTAAATTTTTTTTACTTAGTGATTAAAAAGTGATTTTATATATGTTGGTGTATTTTTTTACTTTTTAAATATATTTAAAAATATTGAAAAAATGTGAAAAAAAAGGAAAAAAAATAAAAGCTGGGTGGCATAGTAGCCCGACCCTAATTACTTAAAAGCTAACAATGTTAGAAACAAGTTGTTGCCTAGCTAGTAGCTACCATTTTTTTTCTTTATATAAGAATTCTTTGATACGCTTTCTAAAGTCAGTATTAAGAAATCTTAGAATGAATCGAGCAAAAATGTAGAAAAAAAATCTATGACGATAGCATTATTTAAATTATTGAAACTACATAGATTAGGAATTTCATATTGTATAACTTTTTTTTCCTAATCTTATTGTATAACTACCTAATATAAAGTTTGGATAATATTTATAAGGCACCCAATAACTATAATTAATAAAGTAACATAACTGGGCCAACACATCTCTAGAAACCTATGATTTTGGTCAGGTTATGAGCATAAAGTAGTACGGGCCCAATTCATATGTAGAGACTTATAAAAAACCTGTGTAATTTCATTATTTTAGGATGGGCAAAACTGAAATTCAGGGTGTTATATAAAGGTTATGTTCCCTAATCCAGATTTGCTTTCTACTCTACATATTCCATCATTGTGAGTTTTTTTTTTTTTTAATATATAGAAAGTGAATATTGAACGTGGAAGATCATTCTGGTGCGCTTTTCTATCCAATAGCTGTTGAGTAGTGGAGTCTGGTCCACTTCACTCGAGCGGCGGTCTTTTGCCGCTTGAGCGAAACCATGTAGATTCAAACGCTCGAAGGCCGCTCGACAGTGAGCTCGAGCGGTGCCTCCAGGAAGAGAAGTTCGCTCGAGCGAAGGCATTGGCCGCTCGAGCGAAATCAGGCAGAGTCGAACGCTCGACGTGCGTCGACAGTGAGCTCGAGCGAATGCAGAAGGGAAGTTCGCTTGACGCGCGCTCGACACGCCGCTCGAGCAAATATTCTGTGTTTTGCCCAGAATTAGGGTTTTCCGCTGTGAGAAGTATAAATAGGTCATTTATACTTCATTTGGCTGTGTGTGTGCCTCAAGAACTCTGTGAAGAACAATATTTCTCCTCCTCCATTGTATTGTGATCTCTTATATATATAAATCCTTTGCAACTCCCGTGGACATAGGCAATTTGCTGAACAACGTAAATCTTGTGTTGTGTGTGATTGTTTTCTCTCCCATTTCATATATTTTTCACTTTATTGTCATCATTTTTCGTAACAATAGCTAGAGGTATGCACTCTTTATTATATTTCTACGTGGGTTTTACAAGAGATCTTGGAGTTGCACAACATCTGAATGATTTTAATACTATCACAAATCAATTGTCGTCTGTTGAAATTGAATTTGATGATGAGATACGTGCACTGATATTATTGGCTTCATTGCCAAATAGTTGGGAAGCCATGAGAATGGCTGTTAGTAATTCTGCTGGTAAAAATAAGTTGAAATATGATGATATTCGCGACTTGATTTTGACTGAGGAGGTGCGTAGGAGAGATTCAGGCGAGACCTCGTGTTCGAGTTCAGCACTGAATGTTGATTCTCGAGGGAGATCACATGATAGGAACTCGAATAGAGGAAGGTCAAAATCAAACCACAGAGGCAAGAACAAGTTGAGGCCTGGTTAGCAGGTTACTTGCTGGAATTGTGGCAAAGCTGGCCACATAAGGAAGAACTGCAAAAATCCTAGAAAGACCGAGAATGATAGTGCTAATGTTGTAACTGAAGAAGTACATGATGCACTATTGCTTGCAGTTCATAGTCCAGTTGATGATTGGATACTGGACTCAGGGGCTTCCTTCCATACAACTTCCCACCGGGAGCTAATGTGAAATTATGTCGCATGTGATTTTGGGAAGGTGTATCTGGCTGATGGAGAAGCTTTGAATGTGGTAGGGATGTGAGACATTGACATTGCACTCCCTCACAAGAACAAATGGACCTTGCAAAAGGTCAGACACATTCCTAAGTTGAAGAAGAACCTCATTTCTGTTGGGCAGCTGGATGAGTGTGGGCACTCAGTAGTGTTCTCAGATAGTACCTGGAAGGTCACAAAAGGGGCATTGGTACTGGCTCGGGGTAGGAAAACTGGTACACTATACATGACTACCGGTTTGGTTAACTCTATTGCTACTACCGTTGCAGAGAACACAACAGATTTGTGGCATTGCAGGCTTGGCCATATGAGTTAGAAGGGTTTGAAAGAACTTCTGTCTAGAGGCAAGCTACCAGAACTGAAGACAGTTGATCTCAGTATGTGTGAGAGCTGTATTATGGGGAAACAGAAGAAGGTCAGTTTCTTGAGAAGTGGCAGGACGCCTAAGACAGGAAAACTGGAATTAGTCCACATAGATGTGTGGGGACCTTCCCCAGTAGCATCTCTTGGAGGTTCTCGTTACTATGTCACGTTCATTGATGATCATAGTAGGAAGGTGTGGATTTATTTTCTGAAGCATAAATCCGATGTATTTAATGTGTTCAAAACTTGGAAGGCCATGGTAGAGACAGAAACAGGTCTAAAACTGAAATGTTTGAGGTCTGACAATGGTGGTGAGTACATTGATGGTGGGTTCAAGGAGTATTGTGCAGCTCTGGGTGTCAGAATGGAGAAGACCATTCCTGGGACACCACAGCAAAATGGAGTTGCTGAACGTATGAACAGAACCATAAATGAGCGTGCTAGAAGCATGAGGCTGCACACCGGACTGTCACCTACTTTCTGGGCAGATGCAGCCAGCACTGCAGTCTACTTGATAAATAGAGGGCCATCAGTTCCATTAAATCATGAATTGCCTGAGGAGGTTTGGAGTGAGAAAGGGGTCAAATTTTCTCACCTGAAAACATTTGGCTGTCTTTCTTATGTTCATATTGATTCTGATGCTCGAAGTAAACTTGAGGTGAAGTCAAAGAAATGTTATTTCATTGGCTATGGAGACGAGGCATTTGGCTATCGTTTTTAGGATGATCAGGGTCGGAAGATCATAAGAAGCAGAAATGTAATTTTCAATGAGAAGACTATGTACAAGGACAAGTCTAGTACAGCTTCTGAAACAGCTCCTCAGGAGTCCGAGTTTGTAAGCTTGGATGACCTACCAGAGGTCACAGTGCAGAGTAGAGACGTGACCTCTGGGAGAGTGGGTCCAGTGCACCCATTCCTATTGTTCCGCAATCAGCTTCAGAGCCGTCCACTCCTACAGTTGCAGTTCGACGGTCAGTTAGGACTAGACGTCCTCCACAGCGTTTCTCACCAACTTTGAACTACATTCTGTTGACAGATGGTGGAGAAACTCAGAGCTATGAAGAAACCTTGGAAGATGAAAATTCTAGCAAGTGGGAGCTGGCCATGAAAGGTGAGATGGATTCTCTGCTAGAGAATCAGACATGGGAATTGACAGAACTTCCATCAGGGAAGAAGGCATTACACAACAAGTGGGTGTACCGGGTGAAAACTGAGCTTGATGGCAGTAAGAGGTACAAGGCTAGACTTGTTGTAAAAGGCTTTCAGCAGAAGTAGGGTATTGATTACTCTGAGATTTTTTCTCCTGTAGTGAAGATCACAACCATCAGGATGGTACTGTCTATAGTTGCTACTGAAGATTTATTTCTTGAGCAGCTAGATGTGAAGACAGCTTTTCTTCATGGAGATCTTGAAGAAGACATCTACATGCATCAACCTGAAGGGTTTGTAGTACAGGGAAAGGAAGGTTCAGTTTGTAGACTGAAGAAGAGCTTGTATGGCCTGAAACAAGCTCCTAGACAGTGGTACAAGAAATTTGACAACTTCATGTGCAGTGCAGGGTACATCAGATGTCAAGCAGATCACTGTTGTTATGTCAGGCATTTTGACAATTCATACATTATTCTACTTTTGTATGTGGATGACATGCTTATTGCAGGGGCTAGTATTGATGAGATCAATAATCTGAAGAAGCAGATGTTAGAGCACTTTGCAATGAAGGATTTGGGAGCTGCAAAGCAAATCCTTGGCATGAGAATTGTCAGAGATAGAGCCAGAGGTACGTTGAGGCTGTCACAGGCTGAGTATGTGAAGAAGGTACTCAACAGGTTCAATATGGACAAGGCCAAACTAGTTGGCACACCCTTGGGCAGTCACTTCAGACTCAGCAAGAATCAGTCACCCGAGTCAGAGGAGGAACAAGACTATATGAGTAAGGTTCCTTATGCCTCAGCTATTGGTTCACTTATGTATGCTATGGTCTGCACAAGACCGGATATTGCCTATGCAATGGGAGTTGCGAGTAGATACATGAGTAAACCAGGAAAACAACATTGGGAAGCAGTGAAGTGGATTTTGAGGTACCTAAAGGGCTCCTCAGAAACGTGCTTGTGTTTCTCTGGAAAGAGCTTAGAGGTGCAGGGCTATGTTGATGCTGATATAGCTGGTGATATTGATAGTAGAAAGAGTACCACAGGTTTTGTTTATACTCTTGGTGGTACTGCAGTGTCATGGGGTTCTAATCTGCAGAAAACAGTTTCTTTGTCTACTACAGAAGCTGAGTATGTTGCAGTGTCAGAGGCTGCAAAGGAGATGATATGGCTACAGGGCTTCTTGGAGGAATTGGGTAAAAAGAATCAGAAAGGCACTCTCTATAGTGATAGTCAGAGTGCCAAGAATCCAGCATTTCATTCCAGGACAAAACACATTCAAATCAGGTATCACTTCATACGATCATTGTTAGATGATGGGCAGTTGTTACTTGAGAAAATTTGTGGTAGCAAGAACCCCGGCTGATATGTTGACAAAGGGTGTCACACTTGAGAAACTGAAGTTGTGTGCAACTTCAGTTGGTCTTCTGGCATGAAGACAGGGGCAGTGAGTTGTAGAAGTGGAGGATATCACGTTTGAGGAAGAGGACGATGCAGCGAGTGTACCAGTCTCCAAGTGAGAGAATTGTTGAGTAGTGGAGTCTGGTCCACTTCGCTCGAACGGTGGCCTTTTGCCGCTCGAGCGAAACCAGGCAGATTCAAACGCTCGAAGGCCGCTCGACAGTGAGCTCGAGCGGTGCCTCCAGGAAGAGAAGTTCGCTCGAGCGAAATCAAGTAGGAGTCGAACGCTCAACGTGCGCTCGACAGTGAGCTCGAGCGAATGTGGAAGTGAAGTTCGCTCGACGCGCGCTCGACACGCCGCTCGAGCGAATGTTCTGTGTTTTGCCCAGAATTAGGGTTTTCCGCCGTGAGAAGTATAAATAGGCCATTTATACTTCATTTGGCTGTGTGTGTGCCTCAAGAACTCTGTGAAGAACAATATTTCTCTTCCTCCATTGTATTGTGATCTCTTATATATATAAATCCTTTGCAACTCCCGTGGAAATAGGCAATTTGCCGAACAACGTAAATCTTGTGTTGTGTGTGATTGTTTTCTCTCCCATTTCATATATTTTTCACTTTATTGTCATCATTTTTCGTAACAATAGCTAGAGGTATGCACTCTTTATTATATTTCTACGTGGGTTTTACAAGAGATCTCGGAGTTTTTTTTTAGATTTTATTCAAAATCCAACATATGATAGTTAATCAAAATGAGCAAAGGCCCCAAGTCCTGACAAAAGGGTTGGGAAAAAGGAAAAGGAAAAAAAAAAAAAAAAAGGAAAAAAGGGTTTACGTAGAGCGAGAGGTTTATCGAGAGAGAGAGAGAGAGAGAGAGAGAGAGAGAGAGAGAGAGAGAGAGAGAGAGAAGGGGGGGNGTTTACGTAGAACGAGAGGCTTATCGAGAGTGGAACTACGTCCAGCGATGCTAGCAATGAGTTGGGTGCAACTTGGGCCATCTGTGGTGGGAGTTGGCTGTGCGTGGAGCTGACTTCAGTGGCTGGTTCCCTTCGTGAGGTGGCCTCGGTTCCATCAGGTTGGGTCTTCTGTACAGTTGGCTTGGGGGGATTTTACTAATGGCTACTAATGCAACCATGGCGCGCAGGGAGGAATGGTGGCAATGTGGCTTGGCACCATGTCGCAGAGAATACGATGGTGCAAGGGCTGGACGTGAGTTTTTGATCTGAGGTTTCTCTGTTTCTGGTTGCCAAAACAGAGGAATTGCAGAAGGGATCTTCCCATGCGATAGTGCAACCCCGGCTTTCCATTGGTGGTTGGGCGACTGTCGGTTACTCATATATGGAGGAGATATGGTGGTTAATGTCTGTTTTCATGGGGGTGGAAGCATGAACGAGGGGTTGCGATTTGGACTTAAAGTAACACACTTGGTGTGGCATTGCCGTGAAGGGGAAAGCTTCTTGGAGGAGGGTCGGCATGTGGCAGAATGGTGTAGGACGGTTTACGCCTGAGAGGGAAAGACAGAGGGCTGTTTGCATGGAGGAACGACTATTTTACCTGACCATGGGGTTGGGCAATGGCTGCAGGAGCATGTGGTGGAGGAGAGAGTACGGGGACTGTTCACATGATGGTGTGGAAACCCTAGGAACGGCTGGAATTTGTCTGCCTGCATGAGATGGGATCAGACTGTGCGTGATGGTGAATTGTTATACATATATATATATTTATATATATATATATATATGATGAAATAATCAATGTTGAATAGATATTTTTATATATTTATAGAGAAATGTTTTACTAGGTTTTTCTTTTAAGTCCTTATTTGGGCTCTAGTAAATGGGTTGGCCCATTTAATGGGTCCAATTTATTCTAGAATTTATCCATAATTTTCATGGGCTAAGTATTCAATAAAGTTCAATGGGTCTGCCTTGAGCCCAAAATAAACTCCAACTCATACAACAAATATTTCTATTTCTAGGTTTTAAAATAATACTGGATCTAATTTAGATTAAATAGAGGTCCACCCGGTCCAAATTCACATATTCTCCTAATCCTTTACACGGACACGTCCGTGCCTTTAGTTTTATCTGATAGGGGAAAATTTTTCTTAAGAGTTCGGCCCAACTCGGGTAGGGATGCCATCCTGCCTAAGGCCAAACTTAAGCCCATCTAGCTCCAGGCCACATAACTAAAGGCACCCCCAACTTAGGAGGACTTAGGTCAAGTCAACAGGTCAGGTGAACTAGAACCCAGGAGGCACTCATCACCTCTATCGTTAGGAAAGGAGCAGCACGCCACCTCGATGGGATAGTACGATCTGACCTCTCCCCCCTTAGGCCAAGTTGTATTTATGGGGTTCTGGCAGAGGCCACTGGAGGAGACAGGGGATGGAGCTGCCTTGGGGACAGGTATAAGTACCGCCCTTGAGCACCATAAAGAGGTAAGCTGAACGATACTCCCTTACTTTGAGAGCTTTCATCAAAACGAAACTGACTTAAGTATCGGAGGCTTCATCCGGCGACCCACCGGGCTGCTGGAGTTGGGAGTGATTTTGTGTGTGCAGGTACGTGAAGGCCTGGGCTCTCGAGTAGTCGGACCTAAAGGTGTACGAAATACATTCTTAACATGTTATTCACCATGCATTATGGGGTTCAATTCAAGCTTAAAAATGTAATTCTCAGTAATGGATTTGATTAAAAACCCAATAACAATTTCATCCAAATTATTACTTTAACTCCTCGTAAAAATAGTAAATAAAGCTCTCCACATAAAATATTAAATAAACTCTTCACATAAAATAATAACATCAAATAAATAGCAACGACTCTCCAAAGTTAACGAGTCCTTAATCTTACACTCCATTCATGTGACGCTCCCAACTCCCATGTAAGGCCACGTGGAAATCGGGACGTCAGGATGATGACAATCAGAAACTAGCTCGTGGGGGGCTGCTTCGGCGATAGATTGAGGCCGGAAATGAGTGGTTTAGGACGGCAAGGAGATGGTAATGAAGTGGTGAAGAGGTGGTGGCCGGAGGTGGAGCGACGACGGCAAATCGAAGCAAAAGCCGTTCGGCTTGGAGGAGCTATTCCGGCTAAACGGCGGCTCCGATGGCGGTGGAAATTTGTGGGGTGGTTCACCGGAGGGAGGGGAAGAGAAAATATTTTAAACACAATGTAAAGCTAAAATATAATAAATAATTAGTAAAAACTAACTACTTAATTTTAAATTCAAAGACAAGCTAAAATAAATTAAACAGTAATTTAAACTCAACAACAGTTAAAATCCAATTAAAATCCGATAATTTAAAATAAAAGAACTATTATTTTAATTAAATTAAAATATTCCTTCAGTGAAAATACACGTAAAAACGGGGTATCACATCCTCCACCCCTTAAAATAAATTTCGTCCTCAAAATTTGCAAAGATCAAACGCTAATGTTAAAGCAAATCACAATATTCCATTTAGACCAAGTTTAAGGAACATACTGCCGTTTACTCGAACAAATACGGGTATTGCTCTCTCATATCTGCTTCTCTCTCCCAAGAGAAATCTTGAGCCAACGGATCTCCCCATGCCACCTTTACCAAAGGTATCGTCTTGGATCTCAACCGTTGCTCTTTCCAATCCATAATCTGCGTCGGGGTAACTTCATAAGTAAGATCCAGTTGTAGCTGAATACACTCTGGGTCGACAAAGCGTGGCTCTTGTTGTCCAAAACTCTTCTTCAAGGATGATACATGGAAGACATCGTGAATTTCCCCAAAATATTCTGCCAATGCAATTCTATAAGCGACGGACCCTACCTTTTCCAAAATCTGAAAAGGTCCAACATATCTCGGATCCAGTTTCCTCTTTTTACCAAAACGCTTAACTCCTTTCATGGGAGAGACCTTGAGATAAACCCAATTGCCTTCCTCAAAAGACAATTCTCTCCTCCTTGTATCCGCATAACTTTTCTGACGACTTTGTGCTGCAACCATTTTATCTCTTATAATCTGAATTTGACTTTGCATTTCCTGAATTATTTCAGGTCCAATTATTTTCTTCTCCCCAACTTCATCCCAACACAAAGGCGATCTACACGTTCTCCCATAAAGAGCTTCATAAGGAGCCATCTGGATGGATGTATGGAAGCTATTATTATAAGCGAATTCTATGAGTGGCAAATAATTTTCCCAACTCCCTTGAAATTCCATAACGCATGCTCGCAACATATCTTCAAGGGTCTGAATAGTGCACTCTGATTGACCATCTGTCTGAGGGTGGTAAGCAGTACTAAACTTTAATTTAGTACCTAGAGTCGCCTGTAAGCTCTTCCAAAAATGAGATGTGAACCTTGGGTCCCGATCCGACACAATGCTGTTGGGTATCCCATGCAATCGCATTATTTCTTTTACATATATGCGAGTCAACTTTCCCAAATAATCAATATTATTAACTGGTAAGAAATGAGCACACTTAGTCAATCGGTCAACAATCACCCAAACTAAGTTCTTTCCACTGGGAGTCCTCGGTAAGCCCACTACAAAATCCATAGTAATGTCGTCCCATTTCCATTCAGGAATAGGGAGGGGCTGAAGCATACCAGCGGGTCTTTAATGTTCGGCCTTGACTTGACGGCAAGTGTCACATCTCTCAATATACAGGGCAATATCCCTCTTCATTCCTTCCCACCAATAATTTTTCTTTAAATCCCAATACATCTTCGTGCTACCAGGATGAACGGAATAGGGAGCCGCATGAGCTTTTGCCATAATTCGCTCCTTAAATTCTGAATCCTTGGGGATTACTCTACGATCTCGGAATCGAATAATCTCATCCTTATCTATACTATAATGCAATGGCCCTCTAGATTTTCTGACTCTTTCTCTAATATCCAACAGTTTCGGGTCCTTCTTTTGAAGAGTCTTCAATTCTTCAAAATCAACTACTCAAATATCAATAATTGAAGATAACACTTCCTCTTGTTGCGAACTTTCAATAAGGAGCCTTCTCATCCCACAAAGTATTGAATCCATTCCTGAAGATTCAGCTTCATCCTCCATGTGTGACTTCCGGCTCAAAGCATCAGCAACTATATTTGCCTTTCCTAGATGATATTTGATTTCACACGAATAATCACTTATTCACTCTAACCATCGCCTTTGCCTCATGTTGAGATTCTTCTGAGAAAATAAATGCTTCAGACTCTTGTGATCGGTGTAGACTTCGCAAACTTCTCCATACAAATAGTGTCGCCAAATCTTAAGAGCAAACACTATCGCTGCCAATTCTAAATCATGTGTCGGGTAATTCTTCTCATGGTCTTTCAGTTGACGAGATGCATAAGCAACAACTCGTCCCTCTTGTATGAGAACACATCCCAATCCAAATTTAGATGCATTACTAAAAGCTACAAATAGCTTATGCGGTTTCGGAAGTGCTAACACCGGTGCAGTTGTCAGTCTGTTCTTCAATTTCTGGAAACTTCTCTCGCACTTGTCTGACCAAATAAACTCCGCATTCTTTCTAGTCAAACCAGTGAGAGGTCCGGATAATCGAGAAAATCCCTCTACAAATCTTCGATAATATCCGGCAAGTCCCAAGAAACTTCGAATCTCATGCACAGTCAAAGGACGCTACCATGATAAAATAGCTTCCACCTTACTGGGATCAACCGCCACACCATCTCGGGAAATTACTTGTCCGAGAAATTTGACTTCTTCCTGCCAAAATTCACATTTGCTAAGCTTTGCATATAACTGATGTTCTCAAAACTTCCCAAGTACCATCCGAAGGTGATAGGCATGCTCTATAATATCCTGAGAATAAATTAAAATATCATCAATGAAGACCATCACAAAAGAATCCAGATAAGGTCGAAAAACCCGATTCATCAGATCCATAAAAGCTGCAGGGGCATTAGCCAACCCAAAAGGCATCACTTTAAACTCATAATGCCCATATCTCGATCTGAAAGCAGTCTTGGGGATATCCTTATCTCTTATTCGCAACTGGTAATATCCTGATCTCAAATCAATCTTCGAGAAGATAGCTGCTCCTTGAAGCTGATCAAATAAATCGTCGATTCGTGGGAGAGGGTATTTATTCTTGATGGTCACTTTATTAAGTTCTCGATAATTAATACACATTCTAAGAGTGCCATCTTTCGTTTTAAAAAATAACACTGGCGCACCCCATGGCGAAGTACTTGGCTGAATAAACCCCTTGTCTACCAACTCTTGCAACTGAACTTTCAACTCTTTCAATTCAGCTGGTGCCATACGGTAAGGGGCTTCATGCACAGGAGCCGCTCCAGGTTCTAAATCAATAGCGAACTCCAACTCGCGAACAGGAGGTAACCCAGGCAAATCATCTAGAAACACATCAGGAAATTCTTCCACCACTGGAATATCTGCTAAAGACTTTTTTCCAGTTGGCGTAGAGACCATTTGAACCAAAAAGGCATCCGCTCCACAAGCAATATCTCTCTTCGCTTGAATTGCCGATATAACTACCGGCCTTTCTTTTAATTTACTTCCCATAAATTCCAGATAATCACCATCTGGGAGTTGAAAGCTGATTACACGGCTTCTACAATTAATACTTGCAGAATATCGATATAACCAATCCATTCCAAGAATAATATCAAATCCCAACAACTTGAATACAACCAAATCAGCATCAAGTGTCCTTCCACCAAAATCCAAAGGACAACCCAGCGCAACTTTAGAACACCATACCATTTCACCATTTGGAAGACTCACCACTAATGATTTTGCCAGGGGTCCCGTAACCAAATTACATATCCACGCGAACGTAGATGACACAAACGACTGAGATGCACCCGAATCAAACAAAGTGCAAGCATAAAAATCATACAACCGGACTCTTCCTGAACCAACCACATTTACCAATGAAATCCAAAATAAAGAAAAATCAAATCACACCAAACATCAAATCCAAAATTTATTTAGAACCATACCTGTAATCACTCCAGCATCGTGTGTCGCTGGTGCCTCATCATCCACCTCTCCGGGGGTAACAGCATATACTCGAGCCTGCACTACTTGCCTCTGATTAGTTCTTCCACCACGTCGACCTCCACGGCTTCCTTGAACTGTATTAGGACACTGACGGGCAAAGTGTCCCTGCTGGCCACAATTATAACATCGAGCCCCACCCGAAGGGCACTCACCCACATGGGCTCTATTATATCTTCCGCAAACTGGCACCCGGCCTCCCATATGCACTCCTGAGGCTGTTTGTGGTCGAGTCCCGGTCTGCTGAACAAATTTATGAGGCGAACCAGAGCTACTTCCTTCTCCAGTAAAACTCCGCCTTTTCTGACTTGTAGGGGAGCATTTGCTCAAATTAATCTCTCGCTCCGCAAGAGTGGCCAAATCAACCAATTCTTGAAAAATAGTAATCCGGTGGCAAACCACCATTCTGCGTATCTCCGGTCACAGACCCTCCTGGAAACGCTCGGCCTACATCTCCTCCGTGGCGATAAGATGAGTAGCAAATCGCCCAAGCTCTACAAATCTTCGGGCATATTGTTCCACGGTCATACTTCCTTGGACCAAGCTAGTAAATTCTCTAGCTTTTTGCCGCCTCACCGAAGCGGGAAAGAAACAATCATTAAACTCCTTTTTAAAGCGCTGCCAAGTCACAGGGGCAAAGGATCCCAACTCCAACACTAACATTTCCCTTTTTGTCTCCTACCATTCAGAAGCAGTACCTTGTAATAAATAACTTGCATAGAGCACTTGTTGCGCCTCCGTGCAACCACAGACTTCAAATGTCCTTTCTAAATCCCTAATCCACTTTCCAGCTCGAAGTGGATCCTCTTCTCCTATAAAAGCAGGGGTTCGATGCGCTAAGAAGCGCTCATAGGTGCATCCAGCTTGCACCGCTCTACTTTGCTCCCCTCGCTGCAAGTATTCAGTCAATCTGTTTGACTCTCCAGTTTGCGCCTCTCTACTTTGTTCCCCTCGCTGCAAATATTCCGTCAATCGATTTAATGCTCAAGCCATGGCGAAATTTCCATCGCCTCTCGGTAAATCATCCTAAGGTTCCCTAGAAGGCCTTCGTGGTCTTACCATCTTCCTGCCATAACACAATCTTTGACCCCGTTTAAATATCGGACAAAACAAACAACACAAAAACAAAACCAAATAGCGATAAAATAAAAAAGCATACAATAAAACCAGCAAATACATAAAATAATTAAAATCAAGCTAACTTAATTAAAAACAGAAAACAAAGCTTCAAATAAAATAAACCTTCAAAACACAACTTTAAAAACTTTCTGGTACTGCACCTACGGGACATATGGTTTTACCCAGAGCCAAACCGCTCTGATACCACCTGTGACGCCCCCAACTCTCACGTAAGGTCATGTGGAAATCGGGACGTCAGGACGATGACAACACGGTCACACATTCCATCGCCAAGTGTCAAAAGTGTGTGCACAAGCAATATGTGTACAAATAAAAACATGCAGCGGATAATAAAGTCATATAATTAAGTACCAGAATTTTTGTTTAATTACAAACCAGATTAAAACAGGCGTAAATAAAATATTACATGTTCAACAACATCTCAAATCTTAATACATACCAATAAAAACAACTACAAATATTATACATAAAAAGCACTCCAAATCACTTCTCTGGAGGAGCCGTCTCCTCGGGCTTAGCCTCCTCCTCCTTTACCACTGCATCAAAATCTACCGTACCAAAATTGGCGCCGCAGGTAAGTAATATCCCAAACGCCGCAAGATAAAAATATATTAAAGCCACAACAATATGCATGAAAGTATGCCATTGCACATGTCCCAAAAACCATATTTTTTTAGCACGCCAAAAGTCCCATTTTGGCTCCAAAACATTTCTTTTAAATCATTCCTCGCCATTATCCCAGATAATGGCCCAAACCAAGAAACCACAATTTTTCCAGAAAATGACCCATATCCAAAATCAAATCCAAATCAATTCCAATTAATGCATGCACTATGATCTCCCCTAGGGATTATCCGCATACTCTGGCTACTATGTCACACCGTAGGTAACGACTATGCCTGTGACATCTAAACGAGTGATCCCAATCTCGCGCCCAGCGCATACCTGGCCCGGGCATCCTCTAGTCCCCACTAGCCAAGAGACCACGGAGTCGACACGACAGCGTTACCGTATCGTGCGATCCGGTCGTCGCCCTGCGACAACCCAGGGGATATCACTCAGTATTATCCACTCCTGAGTGACCAGAGGAACTCCACCGAGATAATACCTCATCTCGGCTTGGGGTCGTGATACGCACGCACTCGAAAATCCATTTTCACATGAAAACTCAATTTTCAATAAATAACACATGGATATGCATGCACAATGCGATGCAAATAAAATTACACAAATTCACCAACACTTTCCAAACATCCAAAACAACTAAACAAACAACTCCGTCCTCAAATCCAATCGACCCCCGACTCCTCGGACTTAGTCCGAAATAACCAACCAGTAACAAATAATTATTGTAAGAGCAATAATATATTTAAATCTAAAACGAAGTTTGGAAAATACTTACAGCGCTATATACTATTTTTCGAAGGATCGGCGAGTGGCAAACAACGAAGCGAAAGCAACGTAACAGTGTAAATACACTGTGGCCATGGGTTGTAAAATACCCACTTTTGAACGGGGACAAACTAAGACTTGGGATTGATAGGGAATTGCTTAAAGGTGTTTATGAAACTAGTGGAAGTGAAGGTTGGCCGTGGGTGGAGGCGAAAACGACGGTAGAAGAGCTGAAATACCCAAATCGGAAACTAGCTCGTGGGGGACTGCTTCGGCGACGGATCGAGGTTGGAAATGGGTGGTTTAGGACGGCAAGGAGTCGGTGATGAAGTGGTGAAGAGGTGGTGGCCGGAGGTGGAGCGACGGCGGCAAATCAGAGCAAAAGCCGTTCGGCTTGGAGGAGCTATTCCGGCTAAACGGCGGCTCCGATGGCGGTGGAAATTTGTGGGGTGGTTCACCGAAGGGAGGGGAAGAGATTGGTGGTGGTGGTGTGCAGCACGGTGGCCGGCGGCGGTGGTTCTGGGCAGTTGGACAGAAACAGCGTGAATGGGTAGAGAGAGAGAGAGTTCGCACGGGAGAAGGAGGATCCGCGGAAAAGAAAGAAAAAGGAAAGAAAAGAACAAGAAAAAAAGAGAAAGAAGAAAAGAAAAAGTGAAAAGAAAAGTTGGAGGAAAAGAAATGAGGTCCAATCCTCACATCTGGAGTCCAAAAACTGATCCAACGAAAACAACTTTAAAAGCAATAAAACCAAGAAAATATTTTAAACGCAACGTAAAGCTAAAATATAATAAATAACTAGTAAAAACTAAATACTTAATTTTAAATCCAAAGACAAGCTAAAATAAATTAAACAGCAATTTAAACTCAACAACAATTCCAATTAAAATCCGATAATTTAAAATAAAAGAACTATTATTTTAATTAAATTAAAATATTCATTTAGTGAAAATACACGTAAAAACGGGGTATCACAATTCATAAAAGTAACCAACTTATGCCTACATGGTGTGTTCAACTTAATCTCATACTTACATTTCCACTAATTCCTAGATATCCATGTTACATGAAATTTTCTAAGTTCTTTAATATCCTTAAGAGAAAAGATATTTACAATCATGAATTGTGGAACCGTTACATAATCGTTTTGAAAAAAGTGAATAAAATATAGGATCTATATGAAAAGAATTAATTTTTTAATAATAGATCATGCTTTTTTTCAAAATAATTACGCGACATTTACACATTTTATAATTATATATAGAATTACACTATACATAATTCTTGCTAGTTAATACATCCACGTTACCTACAGAACATAAGATATAGTCCACTAGTCATCATTAAATGCCATACATGCACCATGCATAAATCTATGACATAACTTCAAACCTACTAATTAATACATTCCTAATTCCCTCAAATAAAAACTCCATTCTTATGAAAAATGTGCACTACGTGTCCAATCGTGCACATTCTTATGAACAATATACAAGAGTGTTCTAACTTAACTCTCCTTTTATTCTAGAATTATAGATAGACTCCAAACCTTGGCCTCCCTAGGGCCCATAACTAATCCAATAGTAATTGCCTCGATAACGATGTAGCCACAACCATAAAATTTCTAGGGTCCCACGGGAAGGCTTCTCTCACGATTCCTACGTCATCTTTTACAGCCTTTCATATGTCACGCATTAAATCCATTTGACATAATGATACATTCTGACATGCATGTTTCTAAAAATATCTTCAAGATTTATGTAAAACAATAAAACAATCCAAAATGCTTACCGAAGAGTCGGATATACTTTAGAAAACTTTACCTAAATTTTCCTTTTTTTCCTTCTTTTCAGTTTTCCACCAAATAGCTTATTTTCCTTGAAAAAGTTTATTTCTTTGTATAAAGCTTTACTGTTTTTATTTTTGAAAATATTCTATAATTGTAACATCTTTTTCCTATAGTTGAGAATGACATGATATTTAGAAATTCTAGGACACCGGCGTGCAACTACTGATCCTGAGTTTAAATTTTCATTTCAAAGAAGTGCTATAAATAAAATATTCAACCTAATCTACGCAAAGAATCTCCCTATTGGGGCAATACGTGTAATACATTCATCAAAGAAAAATAATATTTATAGTAATAAAGTGTTTAACGGCCAGTTTGGACATGAATGGATTGAGTTGAGATAAAATTTTAAATATTATTATTATTTTAAGATTTAAAAAGTTTTATTGAAATTTTAAAAAGTTAAATTATTTATTATATTTTGTGTTAAAAATTAAAAAAATTATAATTATTAAATAAAATAAATTAAATTGAGTTGAATTGAGTTAATTGCCTACTTAAAAACAGTGTAAATCTTATACATTTTTTAACAAAAATGTATAACACTCTTCTTCTGCACACGTGAAAAATAAGTCAAGCCACTTGATCGCCTTTTTAGATCAATTAATGTGTCTAAATTTCTAGGAACACCTGCCAATAAATGTACCTAATCTCGTACTGTTCCAACACCAATAAATCATGCGCATGTTTATGTTCCTGATCAAAATTGGGAGCCACCGCTCTTGTTGTATGATGTTTTTTTTTTCTTTACATATTTTCTTTAAATATTTTTTAATATTTATTTTTAAAAAATTCATAACATTATTAAAAAATATTTACTTAATTATTAAGTAAAAATAAAAATAATAAAAAAAAGAAGTCAACGATAGTCCCCACAAAATAGTACTAGTACAAGTACAAGAGTAGTAGAGTTTAGATAAACCTGGTTGATTTATAAAATGGGCCAACCTCTTAATAGTGACGTTTAAATAAATGTTATTAATTTATACAAACGTACCGGTAGCAGCGTTTAGATAAAATATGTTATATTAATTTTATATTATAAAATTAAAATTTATATATTATATTAAAAATTATATGATTAATTTTATATTATATTACATATTATATTAATTTTATGTTATAAGATTAATAGATTTTAATAATAAGATTAGAATTTTATTATATAGTTCCCAAGCAAATTAAGAGATTTTCTCTGTATGGATAAACTTGGTCACTCTTATATGTGGATATATTCGTGTCAGTTTTTCTGGGTGTAGGGGGTTTAACTTTGGATTGGTTTTGTGACCAAGTTCCGTTGATCAGTAAATTAAGAGTTTTTCTTCACATGAATAGAATTGGTCTTCCTTATTTAAGATTTTCCTCGTCAGGGTATATTTTAATTTTGCAGTTGGTTAATTCTTATCTTATTATATGCATGTGCTGTTTTTTTCTTGCAGGTTGTTTGCTTTGTTCTTAATTTCTTGTATTCTTTGTGGCAATTGTATTGTGGTTGAGTTTCTAAGAATTGTTTTGAGGCTTGGGTTTGGTCCTTTTTTAATATTTGGAACTATTATTTTCCTCTGTCACAAGTGATGGTTATCAATAAAATTTGAGTACTATCCTCTTTATATATATATAAATTTTAGGATATATTAGAATTAGCAATTTAACATACAAGAGTAATACTACATACAGTCCCCATTTGGAGACTACCATGCAGGCATAAACAATTTTATCTTTAAAGTTTTTTAAAATTACTAAAATATCACTCGTAAAATGATATTTTTTCTCCTTAATAAAAGGCCTGCACATACAGTCCTTACTTCAAATAGAAATTTTCAACATACAAATATATAATATAATATAAAAAAATTATAAATATATATATATATATACCGATCCTGTTCGTTTAAATTGATTTTATGAAAATGGGTATCAAACCGGTTTCAATTCTTCAAAATCGGTATCGCACTAGACCGCTTACAAATCAAATTGAACCCACCAATTCGATTTGGTCTTATCTAATTCAACCGATTTTTCGATTATTTATTAAAATTTGCTAACTTAAAACTTTTCATATATAGCACGAGTCCGCATTAAGCCTAAACGTCACAGCGCAAAACAGCCGAATCTCAAAGAAGGAAAAGTATAGAGCGCTATTAATCAAATTTTTCTAAACGTGCCCCTCCTATTTTTATTTCACCATGTAATTTATCACATTTTACATAGTAGAGTGAGAGTAGAATAGTAATGTAGTACTGTATATATATATGTGTATTTTTTTAAAAAAATAATTGGTGTTTTGAGTTGAATGAGTCTCACCACAAGTACTAGTACTATGTTAACACACCATGCTGTGTGCAACGAAACTTGTAAATAAAATAATCCTTACACGCACTACAAGAGAAGTGAGCTTTTGTGACTAAAATTTAGTGATCGAAATGACTATTTCCGACCAAAACTGTAGGAAATAGTCCTTTTGGTCACTAAATTTTGATCACAAATGTTCAATTCTCTTGTAGTGACGTCAACATTATATTTATTGGAGAAATTTATAAAATTGGGAGCTGAGAAAACAATGGCATGGGCCATGTCTCTAACAAATCAAAATTGAAATAAATAAATAAAAATAGTTTAGATATAAAAAATTATATAAAAATAAATTTATAAATTAACCTTATTTAATAAATAAATAAATAGAATAATAATAATAAAATATATATGTTTTTTTCTAAGCGAATATATAAAGCAGATGGATAACGTACGCTAGCTGGCAAGACTACTCATACGAGCAGTTAATTAGAAACATGTTGAGATTTTCAAGCGAATTAAAGTGTATGATAAAACGTCGTTTAGATTTTCAAGTGAACATATTTCCTTGACAGAATTAATTAAGGATATTAGATTCAGGATGAGTAGCTCCAACAAGGTAGATGAAAATGATTTAATGAGTGAAAGAGCCGAATTTAGGTTCTTAAGAACTGGTACGTATCTCATTGGACTGCTTATAAACTAGACTGAACCCACCAATTTGGTCCAGTTCAACCGGTTTTTCAGATTTATTTATTTTTTATTAAATATATATATATATATATATTCCTTAAGTTGGCTTAACTCAAAACTTTCCATATAAAGCACGAGTCCGCGTTTATAAGCCTAAATACAGAATTGGATCGATATAATTAAATTCAGGATGTGTAGGCCATGGTATACCAACTACACATCCTGAATTTTAGTTGGTATACCAACTTCACATCCTGAATTTAATATCGATGTGTAGTTGGAAATGATTTAATACCAACGGGTAGATGGTAGATGGAAATGATTTAATGAGTGACGACAAAGACCACTAAATATCATATTCTAAACTGTTAATTCTCGAGCCTTATGATCAGTAAAACAAAGATTATACTAGTTGATCTTGAGAAAGCATGGTCGTATCTACCACTATAAATAGGGTACAGCCTCTACGCCAACACAATAAGCACAAACTCACTCATCAGCTACCAAATCACAAAAAGAGAGAGTACGAGAAATGGAAATCATGAATGCAGGAATGGGAGAAACAAGTTATGCAAAAAACTCCAAAGTTCAGGTGAACCTAGCTATCCCTCCACACACACACCATTACCTATATGAGTGTACGTAACGTGTGTGCGCGCACACGCGTATGCATATGTACGTATTTGTATACTAATAATTAATGTGTTTTTCATTCCATTGTCAAAATAATTGATTGATGAGAATTAGTTATCTACGCAACTTATGGGCATTATGCTTGTTGATTAACTCATCGAAATTCTTTTATTGGATTTTCGACAGCTAAAGGTGATATCTATGACGATGCCCATCATAGAGGAAGCTATAACCAATCTCTACTACAACAGTACTTCACCAAGCAGCCTAGTCATTGCAGACTTGGGTTGTTCTTCTGGACCTAATACTTTGTTCGCAGTTTCTGAACTTATCAAGATAGTGGAAAAGCTTCGCCGACAACAAGGCCAACAGTCACCTGAATATCAAGTGTTCTTGAATGACCTTCCTGAAAATGACTTTAATGTCATATTCAAGTTATTGCCAAGCTTCCAGAAAAAGTTCAGTTCTCAACTGGGGGTGGATGCTGGTCCATTTTTCTTTTCGGGAGTTCCAGGTTCCTTTTATGGCAGGCTTTTTCCCAAAAAGAGTCTAAATTTTACATTTTCTTCATATAGCCTCCATTGGTTATCTCAGGTAACTTTTTTTGTCAAACGAAAAAATAGAATGTAGATATGAATGTGATGTTTGCATTATGTTGATCACTATGAACTAAAATATTTTAAAAAAGAAATGAAGAAATAAAAGTATTGATTTTAAGGAAAATAAACAAACGAGTCACTGAAAATTAGTTCCTCAGCCGACTAGGGATACAAGTGGACAAAGTGGAGTACTTTTCAAACCTTTACCTAATGGGATTGCATGCATGTGGAATATTGGAGTACTTAAAACCACGAAATACATAATTAATACCATTGTTTCTGTTCATAATTAGGTTCCTGAACGCTTAGAGAATAACAAAAGGAGCATTTACATCTCAAGCACAAGCCCTCCAAATGTGGCAAAGGCTTACTATGCGCAGTTTCAAAAAGATTTCTCAATGTTTTTGAAGTCTCGTGCAGAGGAGTTGGCGGTAGGAGGGCGAATGGTTTTAACGTTTATGGGGAGAAAAAGCGAGGATCCATCCACCAAAGAGTGTTGTTACATGTGGGAGGTTTTAGCTATCGCGCTCTGTGACATGGTCGATAAGGTACGTAACCATCTCTATTGCATATTGATATATATATATATATATAATGTAATATATGTTCTTCGTGATCTATATATGATATATATATGTAGGGACTTATTGGAGAAGAAAAACTGGACTCCTTCAACCTACCTCACTATGCGCCATCTGCGTCGGAGGTGAAATCTGCAGTTTTGATTGAGAATTATTTCTCGATCGATCGCTTGGAGGTTTCTGAACTGAAATGGAGTAGTATGTTTGGTGAACGCAACTTGTCTGAGGCACTTGCCGATAGTGCAATGTGCATAAGAGCTGTGGTCGAACCTTTCCTTGTTAGTCATTTTGGAGATGCAATCATAGAGGAGGTTTTCCGCAAGTACAAAGAAATTCTTGCTAGAAGCATTTGCAAAGAGAGCAGCAGTATCATGAATGTGACTATTTCTCTAACAAAAATAGGATAATCTTTATCTGGATGTTTACATATGGCCTTTCCGGACCGAGTAAGGAATAATAGTTTGTAATGTGGTTCTTACTTATGGTGGATCTGGTCCTTTATAAGGAACAGAAATAATATTAAGCTACGATACTTATATGGAATAAAACATAACGTTGTAGTAAGTATCATGCTTGTATCCAGAAAATTATATGTTGTATTTCTCTTTTCTAATTATGGTCCAGATCAGGTCTATATATATCTCTTTTTTATGTACTGGGATTGTGAATGCAATTTGTGTTTAGAATATTATTTCCAGCCAGTTCCAAGGTAGATTAATCACTTCCTTGGGACCTAATTTAGCCCTGGATGACAGTGAAAACAAAAAAATAAAAAACAAAAGGTACAAAATGGAATCAAACAAAGCAAGATGGTACATGACTTGTACCTAGTAGTTAATTTTGCCGAGCAGAACTGTGGGTAGAAAATGAAGTAACTACAGGCCAAAAGGACATTTGATATTGAACTAAAAAGAATGAATTTCTGATTATTTTATGATAGAATGTCAAAAGTTCTTAGGTCAAACTGACTAAGAGGTTGTTTGGATAGTGAGATGAGATAATTTTAGATAAAAGTTGAAGTTGAATAAAATATTGTTAGGATATTGTTTATTATTATTATTATTATTGTTGTTGTTGTTGTTTTGAGATTTGAAAAAGTAGAATTGTTTATTATATTTTATGTGAAAATTTGAAAATGTTATAATGATGAAATGAGATGGGTTCAGAGTATTTCTCAATCCAAACAGTCTCTAAACCGGCGTGCTAATTAATTAATGGTAGATCCAAAATTTATTGAAGATTGACTTTTGAGAATATTCCGGGTAGGGTCTTGGATGAATACTCTGTGTGTGTGTGTTTTTTTTAATTTATAAATAAAAAACTAAACCAAACTAAACAAGAGTTCTTTTTATACGTACTTATAAAAGTGGAGGTCCAACGTACCATAAGTAGTGTGGACGCAATCTTGAATATATTTCAGACTATGATACATTAATTGGTCCAATCTTGAATCTATTTCAGACTATGAAACGAATCTACTCCAAGCATGTCTCTATATCAAGTTTTTTTTTTTTAAAGATGATGGTATCCTAATTTTATTGATAGCTCTCACTTATGGCGGAAGAAAACCGTGATTACAACAAAAAAACACCTGGGTGATACAAAAAATCAAAAAAGAAAAACAAAACCCAGGTTTTAAAAAAACTAAAAAACCAACCAACAAAAACCGAAAAACACCATTGTTCTAGGTACAATACCAAAACAAAAGCAAGCCTAAAAAAACAACCACAACAACACCTGCAAGAAAGAGCACACAAGCAAAAATAATTATTCAAAGAATAAAATTTAAAGAAACCAAACTTATCAAGGCCAAACCTACGAGATGCAAAGATAGGAAAGCCGAAGTCTGTCCATCCGAAGAAGCCCTCTGAGTTGATCAGGCATATCACTATCATCAACCTTCTTTATATCAATATATTTCTCTATATCAAGTTATATGCTCGCATAAATGACATTGCTCTATGAAAACAAGGTTGGCCAACTTTTATAACTAAAAGACTCTACCAGAACATCCGTCTCAGTCTAAAGCAGTTGCACTTTTGCTTGTCATATTTGTGTTGATCTGCCTTTTATGAGATAGTCTAGCTCTATCAACGTAAAAACTATCAATTCAACATCATTAGATTCAAATCCCCATGCATCGGAAATTGGGCAACTAGTACAAACATTAGGTGCGGTTTTGATAGTGAGTTGAAATTAGTTGAGATGAAAATTGAAAGTTGAATAAAATGTTGTTAGAATATTATTTTTTTAATATTATTATTATTTTAGATTTGAACAAGTTGAATTGTTTATTAAATTTTGTGTAGAAATTTGAAAAAGTTGTAATTATGATATGAGATGAGATCGATGAGATGCAATGAGATGAAACACTTCTTGTATCTAAACATGGTGGTAAAAAATTAAAAACTATTTTGTGCTTTTTAATTGTATCTAAAATTCTAAATATAGGCCGGTAGGTGTGGAATGATGAGAGTGTAATTTTGATATGTTTAGAGAGAAGTAAACGTAATATTACTATATATATATTTAAAATGTGCTTTTTCTCGGTGGTACGTTCTTCTGTTTACAAGCTGGTTTGTGAAAGATATGATTAAAACCAGGAAAATCATGTCTTACAAGAAAGAGCATATGCGTGGGATCGTTACAACGTATATCAACCAAAAGGCTCAAACTCTTTTTATTTTAATGAGCTATCCAACACTTCTTTATGGGTGCATATATAAAACTACGGGCTGTGTGATATTCTTTTCTCAGTGGCTTCATGTAATGGGACAATGGGAGACAAAAGCATGACAATTAACCATTTATAAATGCTTTCAAAGAAAATTTCTTAGTGATACAGGCTCTGATCAGTACCTCATGCAAATGCCTCTTGATCCAGTGTATGCTCAATGGTTCTGACAAATCTTAGGATGTATTTGCCAAAGCCAAAGAATTTCCCGTATGCAAGTACACCCCCAAATAATTCAAAGGGTAATCGGATTTTCCTAGCTTAATAATTTCTAGAGTGTGAATGCATGTTAATGGCTACTCGAATTCAGGTTATTCGATGTGACGTCCCCAGATTCCGCTTGGGATCGGACGGACATTCGAAATGTCAGGACATGCAACACAATGTTACCTGCCATCGTTAATGACATAAGATGCAATGTTCCTAACATGCATATAAAATTATGCAATACTCGCAGCGAATAATTTTTTTTTTTAGTAATACTATGCACCAAACTTATAAAGCATAAACCATACATCCTTAATAAATAATAAAGCGTAAACCATACATACTTAATAAAATAAACATCTATGATTATAGTACGGGTCTCAAAAGACTATCATCTCAAAACATGGGAGACCAGACTCCATATTTACATTACCAAAATACACTATTGGGTCAGTTCATCGAGTAACTCACGTAACTCGACTGACGAGGCCAGAAAACTGCCCCAAAAACCTAACTATGGAAGTTGTAAACTCCGCGTTGCATCTACAGCGTCTAGTCAACCTTCTCCAATCTACCAGTGTCCACTCCCTGCTCTGATCCTAATACATTGCCTACTATTCGGAGAGAATGGTAGTTGGGATTACCACGGTGAGATTTGATTACAAATCTCAATAAGTTAATAGGAAACTCCCACACAAGTTAATGATGCATCTATGACAATAAATGTATGAATGCATAATCAAAGTCAATGGTAAGCATGACATAACATGGTATGAAATAATAAGCATAACGTAGCTTGGCATAACATGGCATGAGGTAATAAGCATAACGTGACTTGACATAAAATGGCATAAGCTGATATAACTTGAACTGAAACTGAACTTGAACTTGACTTGACATGACATAAATGTGAACTTAAAACATAACATGAACTAGCAACATAGCATGAACGTGAACTTGAAACATAACATAGACTTGAAACATAGCATCAATGTGAACGTACCTAACATGCACATAAATTTGAACATAACATGAACCTGAGCATAACATGACATAAACAGGAACTTGATGAACACAAACATAACATTATATGAACGTAAACTTGAAACATAATGTGAACATGAACATAGCATAATTTGAATGTGAACTTAAAATAATTTGACATGAACTTGAACTTAATATAACGGCAGATTATATGCCTTCACCATAATACTCGGCAGCGCATAATCTTGACTGCAGTATCAAGTAGTGAGTATCAACCTTTTGTAGTGCGACAAAATATACTCCTTCACTGTAGTACTTAGCAGCGCATAACCTTGACCACAGTACCAGGCAACGTGTATTATCCTTGACTCTAATACAACTTAACAAATTTATCCATCCGTAGTACGACAGATTATACTCATTCACCTTAGTATTGGGCAGTGCATAGCCTTGACCACAATACCAGGCATCACGTATCATCCTTGATCATAGTACACATTAATTGATAACTGAAACTTAACTGTTCTCAAAATACACAACTGTATTCGAGACGAAACATATCGGAAATACAAAAGGACAAAAGTCTTGACATTACATAACATGACTTGAATGTAACTCGAGAAACATGACTCTTGAGATATAATGTGATATCTCATTTTTACGTGTATTTTTATTAAATGAGTATTTTAATTTAATTAAAATATTGGTTCTTTTGTTTTACATTTATCAAATTTTAATTTGATTTATTAGTTGTGAAATTTATTTTGAGGTGCTTTCTTAATATTAATTATTATTTTGTGTTTAAATTATTGTTTAATTCAATTTAGTTTATTTTTGGATTTAAAATTTTGTTGTTAGTTTTTACTAGTTATTTATTACAATTAAGCAAGGTATTGTGTTTAAATTATTTTATTCAATTTATAACTTTTAAAAGTGTTTTCGTTGGATCAGTTTCTGGACCCCTAGAGGTGAAGACTAGACCTTATTTCTTTTCCCATCTTTTCTTTTTCTCTTTTTCTTCTTCCTCTTTCTTTTCCCTTTTTCTTTCTTTTTCCCCTTTTTTCTTCCTAGTCTCCCTCTCCCCTGCGCAACACTCTCCCTTCTCCCTCCTGTTCATTTTCTTTGCACCGCCGTCGGCCAGCCATGCATCTCACCCATGCCTTTGAATACTGTACCGGCCACTGGGCTGGTACAGATATTGGGTCTATTTTGTACCGGCCTATATTTCAGCCTGTGCCGGCCTGTGTACCGGCCGGTATTTCGGCCTTTACTTTTTTTTTTTCATTTCTTCATACTATAAGCTCATTTTTTGACACCCAATTCATACCAGACTATTTATAATTTATACATATATGTATTCATGTATAATTTCTTCATATATAGATTATTATTTTGTAATATAATTTATATATATATATATATATATATATATATATATATATATATATATTTATATATTTAATTTATTCATATATCGACTATTCCGAAACGATATACGAAACGGTACCGGTACCGAAATATTTCATTCTAGTGGCTTGACTGGTACACCATCCGGTACAGTATTCAAAACATTGATCTCACCACCCTCACCGATCAACTCCCCTCCAGCTGGTGATCACTTCCCTCCATTTTTAGACCACCTAGTGCCGTCGTGGGCTCTTCCAAGCCGCACGGTTTTTCCTGCATTTTGCCGCCGTCGTTCCACCTCCGGCCACTATCTTTTCACCACTTCATCACCGACCTCTTGCTGACCTAAACCACTCATTTCTAGCTCCGATTTGTCACCGGAGCAACCCCCACAAGCTCAACTCTATTTTTGCCTTTTTCACTTCCACCGATGTTTTTGCTGCCACCCACGGCCAACCCTCACTTCCACTAGCTTCATAAACACCTCTAAGTCATTCCCTATCAATCCCAAGTCTTGGTTCGTCCCCATTCAAAAGTGGGTATTTTACAACTCACGGCCACAATGTATTTTACATTGTTATGTTATTTTTCCTCCCCCTTTTGCAGCCCTTTAATCTTTCGAAAAATATTATATAGCACTGTAAGTATTTCCCAAACTTCCTTTTAGATTTAAATATATTTTTACTTTAACAATAAATTGTGACTGGTTGGTTATGCCGGATTGAGTTTAGGGGTCGGATGGATTGGAGGACGGAGATATTTGTATATTGGTTGTTGTTGAGATTTGTTGGATAATTTGTGTTTTGATGTGTGCATTGCATGGAGCATGCATGTTCATGTTGAAAAGGAAAATTGGATTTTTCGCATGATGGCATACATGTACATGTGTTGAATATTGAAAACTGAATTTTCATGTGTAAATGGATTTTTGGGTGCGTGTATATTACAACCCCAAGTAGAGATGGGATATTATCTCGATGAAACTCCCTTGGTCACTTGGGAGCGCAATATACTGAGTGACGTCCCTTGGGTTGTCGTTGGGCGACAACGGGATCGGATGAGATGATAACGCTCTCGTGTTGACTCCTTGGCCCCTTTGCTGGCGGGGGCTAGAGGATGCTTGGCTATGTATGTGCTGGGAGCAGAACTGGGCATCGCTAGTGTAGATGTCATATGCATAGTTATTACCTACGCTGTGGCAAAGGAGCCAGGGTGTGCGGATGACCCCTAGGGGAGGTCATGGTGCATTCGGTTAATGAAAATGGATTTTGAGTTGAGACTTGGATTTTGCGCCATTTTTTGGAAAATTGGCGAAGAAAAGGTTTAAAGGAAATTTTTGGACTAAATGTAATTTTTGGTGTGAGTTGGAAAGGAAATATTTTTTAGAAATATTATTTTTGGATCTCATGCATAGGGCATCTTGTTCATGCATATTGTTGAGTCTTAATATATTTTTATCTTGTGGGTGTTTGGATTATTACTTACCTGCGGTACCATCTTTGGTACCATAGATTTTGGTGCAGATGAGGAAGAGAAGGCTAAACCTGAGGAGGCGACTCCGCCGGTGTACTAATGAGGAGTTGTATTGTTGGAAATTATTTCCTTTGCCTTTATATTTTATGTATTTTGGATTTGTGACAATGTTAAACTTGTAGTATTTTATTATGTTTGTTTTAAGCAAGTTTGTGTTTAAACAAAATTATGGTACTTAGTTGAAAGACTTTTTATTACCGCTGCGTTATTTTTATGTACACACACTTGGCACTTAGTGAATGGATGCATGACTCGTGTTGTCATCATCCCAACGCCTCGATTTCCACGTGTCCTTATGTGAGAGTTGGAGGTGTCACATATAGCAGACAACACTTTAGAATATGGCATACATATAACATACAACATTTTGTAACATGGCATATATGTAATAGACAATATTTTGTAACATGACATAACATGTGACAGTGAATATTATGTGACATGACATACATGTAGCAGATGGCATACGTAATGTGGCATAAAGTGTGAAATATGAAAACTGTAAGAGAGTATTCTGAAAGTTAAAAATTTAATTAGTAACAATTACAAACGTGTAAAAGAGACAACTTATGATAAAATTACTATTTTACCTCTAACATAAGGATTTCACATCCTAACTTCAAAAATTACCAAAATTTACATTCATCATGTAAATTTTGTCCTAAACTCAAATATTAACTCAGAAAAATTTAAAACAATTTACGACTATGGGAAACTCACTATGGTTGAAACATTCATAGGTCATTTCTCTTGATTTTTGTTGCAATTTCTTCCAACTTCAAAACTCATAATTAAACCAAAATTTTACAATAAAGATATTCTTATCCTAAGTTTAAAACCATACTTAAAACATTTATTAAGAAAAAAAACTAATCATCAACACCAAACTTTTTGTAAAAAGATCCAAACTTTTCAAAAACAAAACAAATCCTTGAATCACAAGTTTTGACCTTATCAAAATATCTCCAAGAATTCAAAAAAATAAAAATAAAATAAAATCTTACCTCTAACATATTCATAACATCATCTTAAGATCAATAATGCTTTAAATAATCAAACAGAAGTCACCAAAAATCACATAAAAAAAAAAACACTTGAATTTTTTGGTTTTACACTTAGTCCAAAAAAAGAAACTTTTTGCTTAACTAACTTTGATCAATTTTTTGATCCATGGCTTAAAAATATGAGATCTTCAAACTAAAATATCAAATGGTTTAAAAATGTATCGTAAAGAAGATCCAACTATCAAACTTATATCACATGGCTAAAAATCAATAAAACATGAATCTAACCCAAAATATCAAATTTTAGGCCTAACCGAAATCCTCTTGCATAGAAAAATCGTATCTTTGAAACTAATAATAAATAGAAAAATCTTATCTTTGAAACTAAAATGCATACAAGAGGCTTAGGATCATCATATAAAAATATCAAAACGTTTGGAGTAAGATTAAATCTCGAAATATCCAAACTTTCTTACAACAAAAGCTGTTTTTTCACTTCTAGTTTTCAAGTTTCTAGATCTAAGGAAATCTATCATCAAAAGCTTTATTCATGCAATAAAACCTCAATTAACAATCATAAACACATGCTAAAATTACTACATAAAATTTTAGGACCAAGATATGTTCATTAGCTGGGTCAAAAATTTTAAAACATAACATACTCTTCAGTTTCACACCTAGAATGAGCTTTCAATGGTAAAAAATATTTTTGATGGACCAATTAACCATGGAATGAGACGAGTAAGATATCTACAGAAACTACACTCAAAGAGGAACAACATTTATCAAAGAGTCACTGTGAGAAAATACTTACAAAGGGTCAAAAGGTCCACACAAAAGGACCCAAAAAACTGCTCAAGAGAGCTCCACGCAAATTCCATTATTACATATATGTGCATTAGATAATTTATAATTTATATTTAAGTTTGCACCATTAACTTGAGTGGGTGTCTCTTTTGTTTTCTCAAAATATTTAAAAGATATTATTCTTTCTTATATGCAATTTAAATATGCTCTTATATCTAATAAAGCGATTGATGTAAAAGAAAATTCTTTGTTAATAGAAATAGTTACCTCAGTGTACCATTTTTGAAAATTTATTTTATTAATGATATTAATGAAATTGTTTGGCTCTTCTTTAATAACTATTGCTGAGCTTTCTCATTGTGAATTAACATTTTTATCAATTTTTAATAAGATAATTTCTTGTATCAATTGTTCATTTGAAACTTCAATCTTAGTATTAGTTGCTTTCAAATTTCTAATCTCTTGTTTTATTTCATTAGCTTATTGTTTTAAATCTTGCAATGTTATTTTTTGTGTTTCTAGTTTAAATTTGTCAACTTTTTTTGAGAATTATATGATGAAGGTGTTGAGATAATTACTGAAATGTTTTGATTAGTAAAACTATCTTTTAATTTTTCTAAATATTCTTTTTGTTTCTTGTGGGTTATTAATTTTATCAATTAATTCTAATATAATATTTTCATGAGTTGATAATATATTAATGGTTTTATTGTAAATACAATTTTTCTTATCTAAACAGTTACAAATTTGTACTTCATCTTCTTCTGATTCATCATTAGAAGATTGTTAAGATAAACTTGATTCTTTTAATTGATAGATTTCATCTTCTTCTAAAGAGCTTTCCTCTTCTTTACTTGAATGTATTATAAAAATATTTAATAATTTTTCTTTTAATGTTTCAGATACATCTAATTCATTAATTTGTTTTTTAACCTTATAATTTGATGGATAATGTTCAACTCTTCCACATTTATCATAGACAACTTGTTTTTTCTTTTTGTTATATTATTTTTGTAGTTTTTACTGGTTTGTTAAATATTGGATTTTCTTTTGTCGTCTTCTTATAAGGTTTTTTATATTTTCATTTTTTAGGATAATTTTTAAAGTTCTTTTTTACTTTTTTGTGTCTTCTAGATGGATCTAATAATGGAGTGTAACCAAACTGTTCACAAAATGTGCCTAATTCTTTCTTAGCAAATTTCTTTTCTTTTTCCATTTGATTTTTTAATCTTATATCTTTACACATAATTAAACTTGTTCTAATGTTATGTGGAGGCAATCGTTCTCTCCTCTGCTAGGGCTTCTTTTGTTTTGCATGGGGGCATTGTCGCGCCTCATGGTCATGCCGCGTGGCCCTCTGGTGGCTGCCGGAGGGGTGGGTGCTACTTGGGGTTAACAAGAGGGGTTAGGCGAAGGATCTGCCGATGATGGGGGTGGAAAAGGAGCGGGTTATGCAGGGGGTGCACTCATGTTTGCTCAAGTCCTTCAACGGACTCTACTGACTACAAAATTCAGGCTGTCTTTCGAAGAAGGGAGAGAGAGAATCCGAACGCACGGGAAGCACGGGGAGGAAGAAGAGAAAAAGGAAAAAAAGGAAGAAAAAGAAAAGAAGGAAAAGAAAAAAGGAAGGAAAAAGAAAAAAGGAAAAAGAAAAGAAGGGGAAAAGAAATGAAGTCCAAACTTCACTTCCGGGATCCAGAAACTGTTCCGCCGAAAACGACATTAAAAATATAAAACGACTAAAATAAATTAAATACCACATCAAATAAATAAATAAAAACCAAGAAAATTTTTAAACACCACGTAAAGCTAAAATATATAAAACAGCAATTTTAAACTCAACAGCGAATAAAACTAATTAAAATCCGATAATTTAAAATACAAGCACTATAATATTAATTAAATTAAAATATTTCTTCAGTGAAAATACACGTAGAAACGGGGTGTCACATCCTCCCCCCCTTAAAATAAATTTCGTCCTCGAAATTTGCAAGCTCAACCGCCAAAACTAAAGCAATCCATAAAATTCCACTTAGACCAAGTTTAAGGAACATACCGCTGATTACTCGAACAAATACGGATACTGCTCCCTCATATCCGCTTCTCTCTCCCAGGAGAAATCTTGAGCCAACGGATCTCCCCATGCCACCTTCACTAGAGGTATCGTCTTGGATCTCAACTGTTGCTCTTTCCAATCCATTATCTGCGTCGGTACAACTTCATAAGTAAGATCAGGTTGCAGTTGAATACACTCTGGGTCGACAAAGCGAGGCTCTTGTTGTCCAAAACTTTTCTTCAAAGACGATACATGAAATACATCGTGAATATCCCCAAAATATCCTGGCAATGCAACTCTGTAAGCGACGGACCCGACTTTCTCCAAAATCTGAAAAGGTCCAACATATCTCGGATCTAGCTTCTTCTTCTTCCCAAAACGCTTAACTCCTTTCATGGGAGAGACCTTGAGGTATACCCAATCGCCTTCTTCGAAAGACAATTCTCTCCTCCTGGTATCCGCGTAACTTTTCTGACGACTTTGCGCCGTAGCCAATTTATCTCTTATAATCTGAATCTGATTTTGCATTTCCTGAATTATTTCGGGCCCAAATACTTTCTTCTCTCCGACTTCATCCCAACATAAGGGTGATCTACATTTTCTACCATACAGAGCTTCATAAGGAGCCATTTGGATGGATGCATGGAAGCTGTTATTATAAGCGAATTCTATGAGTGGCACGTGATTTTCCCAACTCCCCTGAAATTCCATAGCACACGCTCGCAACATATCTTCAAGAGTTTGAATGGTGCGCTCTGATTGGCCATCCGTCTGGGGGTGATAAGCAGTACTAAACTTTAATTTAGTACCTAGAGCCGCCTGCAAACTCTTCCAGAAATGGGAGGTGAACCTTGGATCCCGATCCGACACTATGCTCTTGGGTATCCCATGTAATCTCACTATTTCTTTTACATACATGCGAGTCAATTTTCCCAGAGAATCGTATTATTGACCGGTAAGAAATGAGCACACTTAGTCAGTCGATCAACAATCACCCAAATTGAGTTCTTTCCACTGGGATTCCTCGGCAAGCCCACTATAAAATCCATGGTGATGTCATCCCATTTCCATTCAGGAATAGGAAGAGGCTGAAGCAAACCTGCTGGTCTTTGGTGTTCGGCCTTGACTTGACGACAAGTGTCACATCTCTCAATATACAAGGCAATATCTCTCTTCATTCTTCCCACCAATAACTTTTCTTTAAGTCCCGATACATTTTTGTGCTACCAGGATGAACGGAATAGGGAGCCGCGTGAGCCTCTGCCATAATTCGCTCCTTAAATTCTGAGTCCTTAGGAATTACTCTACGATCTCGGAAACGAAGGATCCCATCTTTATCCAAACTGTAGTGCAATGGCCCTCTAGATTTTCTGACCCTCTTTCGAATGTCCAACAGCTTCGGGTCTTTTCTCTGAAGAGTCTTCAATTCTTCAAAATCAACTACTTGAATGTCAAGAATTGAAGATATCACTTCCTCCTGTTGCGAACTTCCAATGAGGAGCCTTCTCATCCCGCAAAGTATCGAATCCATTCCAGAAGATTCAGCTTCATCCTCTAAGTGTGACTTCCGGCTCAAGGCATCAGCAACTACATTTGCTTTTCCTGGATGGTATTTAATCTCACACTGATAATCACTTATTAGCTCTAACCATCGCCTTTGTCTCATGTTGAGATTCTTCTGAGAAAATAAATGCTTTAGACTCTTGTGATCGGTGTAGACCTCGCAAACTGCCCCATACAAATAGTGTCGCCAAATCTTAAGGGCAAACACTATCGCGGCCAATTCTAAATCATGTGTCGGGTAATTCTTCTCGTGGTCTTTCAGTTGACGAGACGCATAAGCCACAACCCGTCCTTCTTGCATGAGAACACATCCCAAACCAAATTTAGATGCATCACTAAAAACTACAAACGGCTTATGTGGTTCTGGAAGTGCTAATACTGGCGCAGTTGTCAATCTGTTCTTCAATTCCTGGAAACTCCTCTCGCACTTGTCTGACCAAACAAACTCTGCATTCTTTCTCGTCAAAGCGGTGAGAGGTCCGGATAATCGGGAAAATCCCTCCACAAATCTTCTATAGTATCCACCAAGTCTAAGAAACTTCGAATCTCGCGCACAGTCGAAGGACGCTGCCATGATAAAATAGCTTCCACCTTACTGAGATCAACTGGCACACCGTCCCAGGAAATTACATGCCCGAGAAATCTGACTTCTTCCAGCCAAAATTCACATTTGCTAAGCTTCGCGTACAGCTGGTGCTCTCGTAACTTCCAAGCACTAAGCGAAGGTGATAAGCATGCTCGTCAATATCCTGAGAATAAATTAAAATATCATCAATGAAGACCACCACAAAAGAATCCAGATAAGGTCGAAAAACCCATTCATCAAATCATAAAAGCTGCAGGAGCGTTCGCCAACCCAAAAGGCATCACTTTAAACTCATAATGCCCATATCTTGATCTGAAAGCAGTCTTGGGAATATCTCTATCTCTTATTCGCAGCTGATAATATCCTGATCTCAAGTCAATCTTTGAGAAGATAGCCGCTCCTTGAAGCTGATCAAATAAATCGTCGATTCTTGGGAGAGGGTACTTATTCTTGATGGTCACTTTATTAAGTTCTCGATAATCAATACACATTCTAAGAGTGCCATCTTTCTTTTTAACAAATAAAACTGGTGCACCCCATGGCGAAGTACTTGGCTGGATAAACCCCTTGTCTACCAACTCTTGCAACTGGACTTTCAACTCTTTCAACTCGGCTGGTGCCATACGGTAAGGGGCTTTATGCACAGGAGCCGCCCCAGGTTCTAAATCAATGGCGAACTCCAACTCGCGGACAGGAGGTAGCCCAGGCAAATCATCTACAAACACATCGGAAAATTCTTCTACAACTGGAATATCCGCTAAAGACTTTTTCCCAATTGGTGTAGACACCACTTGAACCAAAAAGGCGTCCGCTCCACAAGCAATTTCTCTCTTCGCTTGAATTGCCGATATAACCATCGGCTTTTCTTTTAATTTACTCCCCATAAACTCTAAATAATCACCATCTGGGAGTTGAAAACTGATTACACGACTTCAACAATTAATACTTGCACAATACCGATATAACCAATCCATGCCGAAATAATATCAAATCCCAACAACTTGAATACAACCAAGTCGGCATCAAGTGTCCTTCCACCAAAATCCAAAGGACAACCCAACGCAACTTTAGAACAACAAACCATTTCACCATTTGGAAGACTCACCACTAATGATTTTGGTAGGGGTCCCGTAACCAAGTTACATATCCGTGCAAACGTAGAAGACACAAATGACTGAGATGCACCCGAATCAAATAATGTGCAAGCATAAAAATCATACAACCGCACCCTTCCTGAACCAACCACACATATCCATGAAATCTAAAATAAAGAAAAACCACACCAAACCAAACATCAAATCCAGAAATTAGTTTAGGACCATACCTGTAATCACTCCAGCATCGTGGGTCGCTGGTGCCTCATCATCCACCTCTCCCGGGGTAACAGCATATACTCGAGCCTGCGCCACTTGCCTCTGATTAGTTCTGCCATCGCGTCGACCTCCACGGCTTCCTTGAACTGCATTAGGACACTCACGGGCAAAGTGTCCCTGTTGACCACAATTATAGCATCGAGTCCCACTCGAAGGGCACTCTCCCACATGAGCTCTATTACACCTCATGCAAACGGGCATCCGACCTCCTATACGCACTCCTGAGGCTGCTTGTGGTCGAGCCCCGGACCGCTGAACAAACTTCTGTGGCGACCCAGAACTGCTTCCTTCCCCAGAAAAACTCCGCCTTTTCTGACTTGTAGGGGAGCCCATGCTCAAATTAATTTCTCGTTCCGCAATGATAGCCAAATCAACCAATTCTTGGAAAACAGTAATCCGGAGGCAAACACCATCCGGCGTATCTCGGGTCGCAGCCCCTCTTGGAAGCGCTCAGTTTGCATCTCCTCCGTGGCGATCAGATGAGGAGCAAATCGCCCAAGCTCCACAAATTTTCGGCATATTGCTCTACTGTCATATTTCCTTGAACCAGGCTGGAAAATTCTCTAGCTTTTTGCCGCCTCACATGTGCAGGAAAGAACCGATCATTAAATTCCTTTTTAAACCGCTCCCAAGTCACTGCGGCGAAAGATCCCAATTCTAACATCAGCATTTCTCTTTTCGTCTCCCACCATTCGGAAGCAGTACCTTGTAACAAATAACTTGCATAGAGCACTTGTTGTGCCTCCGTGCAGCCACAGACTTCAAATGTTTTCTTTATATCTCTAATCCACTTCCCAGCTCTAAGTGGATCTTCTTCTCCTGTAAAAGCAGGGGTGCGGTGCGCTAAGAAGCGCTCATAAGTGCACCCGGCCTGCACCGCTCTACTTTGTTCCCCACGCTGCAGGTATTCAGTCAGTCTATTTAATTCACTGGTTTGAGCCTCTCTACTTTGTCGCCTCGTTGTAAATATTCCGTCAAACGGTTTAACGCTCGAGCCATGGCGAAATTCCCATCGCCTCTCGGTAACTCATCCTGAGGTTCCCCAGAAGGCCTCCGTGGTCTCACCATTTTCCTGTCATAACACAACCTTTGACCCCGTTTAAACATCGGATAAAACAAACAACATAAAAACAAAACCAACCAACGATAAAACAGGCACACATATGTATATAAGATAATTAAAAACAAGAACAAAGCTCCAAATAAAAACAAACTCTTTAAAACACAACTTAAAAAAAAACATTCTGGAATATAATATAAAAAAAAAACATGTACCGCTTCTATGGGACATGTGGTTTTACCCAGAGCCAAACCGCTCTGATACCACCTGTGACGCCCCCAAATCCCACGTACGGCCACGTGGAAAATTGAGACGTCGGGACGATGACAACACGGTCACACATCCCATCGCCAAGTGTCCAAAGTGTGTGTACAAGCGGAATGTGTACAAGAAAGAACACGAGCGGATAGATAAGTCATAAAACTAAGTACCAGAATTTTTCTCAGTTAAATACAAACCAGTTCAAAACATACATACTAAAATATTACAAGTTCAACATCGTTTCAAATCCCAAAAGCACACTAATAAAAGCATCGGCAAATATAATATAATTAAAGATCATCCAGCTACTCCTCCGGCGGAGCCGCCTCCTCGGGCTCAGCCTCCTCTTCATCAAGATCTGCATCAAAATCTACGGTACCAAAAAGGGTGCCGCAGGTAAGTAAAATCCAAACAACGCAAGATAAAAACATATTACAACCAAAACAAAATGCATGAAGTATGCCCAATGCACAACCCAAAAACCATATTTTTCCACGCACGCCAAAATCCCATTTTGGCCCGAAAACATTTTTTCTTAAAACCAGTCCTCGCCATTATCCCAGATAATGGCCCAACCAATAATCCACCATTTTCCCAGAAAATGGATCACAAGCCACATATCACAAAACTCGCCATTATCCCAGATAATGGCCCATATCCAAATAATCCAAAACAATACCATATTATGCATGCACCATGATCTCCCCTAGGGATCATCCGCACGCTCTGGGTCTGTGCCACACCGTAGGTAACGACTACGCATGTGACACCTACATGAGTGATGCCCAGACTCGCGTCCAGCGCGTACCTGGCAAGGCCATCCTCTAGTCCCCGCCACTCGAAGGACCACGGAGTCGACACGACAGCGTTACCGTATCGTGCGATCCGGTCGTCGCCCAGCGACAACCCAGGGGATGTCACTCAATTTTTATCTGCTCCCGAGTGACCAGAGGAGCTCCACCGAGATAATAACCCATCCCGGCTTGGACTCGTGAGACACACGCACCCAAAGACAATTTAACACATGAGAAACCCATTTTCCATAAAATGCACATGATCATGTAAATTCAATGCCATACGATTAAATCACATAAAATAGCCAACACAACCTGAACATCACCAACAACCAACAAACATCTCTTTCCTCAATTCCAACTGACCCCCGAACTCCTCGGACTCAGTCCGGAATCAACAAACCAACCAGATAACAAAATAATTTATTGTAAAGGCAATAATACCTTAAAATCTAAAACGAAGTTTGAAAAATACTTACAGCGCTATATATGATTTTTAGAAGGTTCGGCGCGCAACAAACGATGAGCGGAAAGCAACGTAACAGTGCAAATGCACTGTAGTCGTGGGTCGCAAAATACCCACTTTTGAACGGGGATGAACCAAGATCCCAAATTGATAGGGAATGGTCTAGGGATGATTATGAAGCTAGTGGAATCGAGTTTTGGCCGTGGGTGGCGGCGAAAACGCCGGTTGAAGTAAAAAACGTGCAAATCGGAGTTAAGCTCGTGGAGCTGCTCCGGTGGACGATCGAGGCTGGGGATGGGTGGGTTAGGACGGCAAGAGGTAGGGGAAGAAGTGGTGAAGAGGTGCTGGCCGGAGGTGGAGCGACGGCGCCGGAAACGGTGAGAAACCGTGCGGCTTAGATGTGTTTTTCCGGCTAAACGGCCGGCCGGTTGGGGGAGATATTCGGTGGCGAAGGTGATAAGCATGCTCGTCAATATCCTGAGAATAAATTAAAATATCATCAATGAAGACCACCACAAAAGAATCCAGATAAGGTCGAAAAACCCGATTCATCAATCATAAAAGCTGCAGGAGCGTTCGCCAACCCAAAAGGCATCACTTTAAACTCATAATGCCCATATCTTGATCTGAAAGCAGTCTTGGGAATATCTCTATCTCTTATTCGCAGCTGATAATATCCTGATCTCAAGTCAATCTTTGAGAAGATAGCCGCTCCTTGAAGCTGATCAAATAAATCGTCGATTCTTGGGAGAGGGTACTTATTCTTGATGGTCACTTTATTAAGTTCTCGATAATCAATACACATTCTAAGAGTGCCATCTTTCTTTTTAACAAATAAAACTGGTGCACCCCATGGCGAAGTACTTGGCTGGATAAACCCCTTGTCTACCAACTCTTGCAACTGGACTTTCAACTCTTTCAACTCGGCTGGTGCCATACGGTAAGGGGCTTTATGCACAGGAGCCGCCCCAGGTTCTAAATCAATGGCGAACTCCAACTCGCGGACAGGAGGTAGCCCAGGCAAATCATCTACAAACACATCGGAAAATTCTTCTACAACTGGAATATCCGCTAAAGACTTTTTCCCAATTGGTGTAGACACCACTTGAACCAAAAAGGCGTCCGCTCCACAAGCAATTTCTCTCTTCGCTTGAATTGCCGATATAACCATCGGCTTTTCTTTTAATTTACTCCCCATAAACTCTAAATAATCACCATCTGGGAGTTGAAAACTGATTACACGACTTCACAATTAATACTTGCACAATACCGATATAACCAATCCATGCCGAGAATAATATCAAATCCCAACAACTTGAATACAACCAAGTCGGCATCAAGTGTCCTTCCACCAAAATCCAAGGGACAACCCAACGCAACTTTAGAACAACAAACCATTTCACCATTTGGAAGACTCACCACTAATGATTTTGGTAGGGGTCCCGTAACCAAGTTACATATCCGTGCGAACGTAGAAGACACAAATGACTGAGATGCACCCGAATCAAATAATGTGCAAGCATAAAAATCATACAACCGCACCCTTCCTGAACCAACCACACATACTCCATGAAATCTAAAATAAAGAAAAACCACACCAAACCAAACATCAAATCCAGAAATTAGTTTAGAACCATACCTGTAATCACTCCAGCATCGTGGGTCGCTGGTGCCTCATCATCCACCTCTCCCGGGGTAACAGCATATACTCGAGCCTGCGCCACTTGCCTCTGATTAGTTCTGCCATCGCGTCGACCTCCACGGCTTCCTTGAACTGCATTAGGACACTCACGGGCAAAGTGTCCCTGTTGACCACAATTATAGCATCGAGTCCCACTCGAAGGGCACTCTCCCACATGAGCTCTATTACACCTCATGCAAACGGGCATCCGACCTCCTATACGCACTCCTGAGGCTGCTTGTGGTCGAGCCCCGGACCGCTGAACAAACTTCTGTGGCGACCCAGAACTGCTTCCTTCCCCAGAAAAACTCCGCCTTTTCTGACTTGTAGGGGAGCCCATGCTCAAATTAATTTCTCGTTCCGCAATGATAGCCAAATCAACCAATTCTTGGAAAACAGTAATCCGGAGGCAAACCACCATCCGGCGTATCTCGGGTCGCAGCCCTCTTGGAAGCGCTCAGTTTGCATCTCCTCCGTGGCGATCAGATGAGGAGCAAATCGCCCAAGCTCCACAAATTTTCGGGCATATTGCTCTACTGTCATATTTCCTTGAACCAGGCTAGAAAATTCTCTAGCTTTTTGCCGCCTCACATGTGCAGGAAAGAACCGATCATTAAATTCCTTTTTAAACCGCTCCCAAGTCACTGCGGCGAAAGATCCCAATTCTAACATCAGCATTTCTCTTTTCGTCTCCCACCATTCGGAAGCAGTACCTTGTAACAAATAACTTGCATAGAGCACTTGTTGTGCCTCCGTGCAGCCACAGACTTCAAATGTTTTCTTATATCTCTATCCACTTCCCAGCTCTAAGTGGATCTTCTTCTCCTGTAAAAGCAGGGGTGCGGTGCGCTAAGAAGCGCTCATAAGTGCACCCGGCCTGCACCGCTCTACTTTGTTCCCCACGCTGCAGGTATTCAGTCAGTCTTTTAATTCACTGGTTTGAGCCTCTCTACTTTGTCGCCTCGTTGTAAATATTCCGTCAAACGGTTTAACGCTCGAGCCATGGCGAAATTCCCATCGCCTCTCGGTAACTCATCCTGAGGTTCCCCAGAAGGCCTCCGTGGTCTCACCATTTTCCTGTCATAACACAACCTTTGACCCCGTTTAAACATCGGATAAAAAAACAACATAAAAACAAAACCAACCAACAATAAAACAGGCACACATATGTATATAAGATAATTAAAAACAAGAACAAAGCTCCAAATAAAAACAAACTCTTTAAAACACAACTTAAAAAAAAACATTCTGGGAATATAATATAATAAAAAAAAACATGTACCGCTTCTATGGGACATGTGGTTTTACCCAGAGCCAAACCGCTCTGATACCACCTGTGACGCCCCCAAATCCCACGTACGGCCACGTGGAAAATTGAGACGTCGGGACGATGACAACACGGTCACACATCCCATCGCCAAGTGTCCAAAGTGTGTGTACAAGCGGAATGTGTACAAGAAAGAACACGGAGCGGATAGATAAGTCATAAAACTAAGTACCAGAATTTTTCTCAGTTAAATACAAACCAGTTCAAAACATACATACTAAAATATTACAAGTTCAACATCGTTTCAAATCCCAAAAGCACACTAATAAAAGCATCGGCAAATATAATATAATTAAAGATCATCCAGCTACTCCTCCGGCGGAGCCGCCTCCTCGGGCTCAGCCTCCTCTTCATCAAGATCTGCATCAAAATTCTACGGTACCAAAAAGGGTGCCGCAGGTAAGTAAAATCCAAACAACGCAAGATAAAAACATATTACAACCAAAACAAAATGCATGAAGTATGCCCAATGCACAACCCAAAAACCATATTTTTCCACGCACGCCAAAATCCCATTTTGGCCCGAAAACATTTTTTCTTAAAACCAGTCCTCGCCATTATCCCAGATAATGGCCCAACCAATAATCCACCATTTTCCCAGAAAATGGATCACAAGCCACATATCACAAAACTCGCCATTATCCCAGATAATGGCCCATATCCAAATAATCCAAAACAATAAAACAGCAATTTTAAACTCAACAGCGAATAAAACTAATTAAAATCCGATAATTTAAAATACAAGCACTATAATATTAATTAAATTAAAATATTTATTCAGTGAAAATACACGTAGAAACGGGGTGTCACATCCTCCCCCCTTAAAATAAATTTCGTCCTCGAAATTTGCAAGCTCAACCGCCAAAACTAAAGCAATCCATAAAATTCCACTTAGACCAAGTTTAAGGAACATACCGGTGATTACTCGAACAAATACGGATACTACTCCCTCATATCCGCTTCTCTCTCCCAGAAGAAATCTTGAGCCAACGGATCTCCCCATGCCACCTTCACTAGAGGTATCGTCTTGGATCTCAACTGTTGCTCTTTCCAATCCATTATCTGCGTCAGTACAGCTTCATAAGTAAGATCAGGTTGCAGTTGAATACACTCTGGATCGACAAAGCGAGGCTCTTGTTGTCCAAAACTTTTCTTCAAAGACGATACATGAAATACATCGTGAATATCCCCAAAATATCCTGGCAATGCAACTCTGTAACCGACGGACCCGACTTTCTCCAAAATCTGAAAAGGTCCAACATATCTCGGATCTAGCTTCTTCTTCTTCCCAAAACGCTTAACTCATTTCATGGGAGAGACCTTGAGGTATACCCAATCGCCTTCTTCGAAAGACAATTCTCTCCTCCTGGTATCCGCATAACTTTTCTGACGACTTTGCGCCGTAGCCAATTTATCTCTTATAATCTGAATCTGATTTTGCATTTCCTGAATTATTTCGGGCCCAAATACTTTCTTCTCTCCAACTTCATCCCAACATAAGGGTGATCTACATTTTCTACCATACAGAGCTTCATAAGGAGCCATTTGGATGGATGCATGGAAGCTGTTATTATAAGCGAATTCTATGAGTGGCACGTGATTTTCCCAACTCCCCTGAAATTCCATAGCACACGCTCGCAACATATCTTCAAGAGTTTGAATGGTGCGCTCTGATTGGCCATCCGTCTGGGGGTGATAAGCAGTACGAAACTTTAATTTAGTACCTAGAGCCGCCTGCAAACTCTTCCAAAAATGGGAGGTGAACCTTGGATCCCGATCCGACACTATGCTCTTGGGTATCCCATGTAATATCACTATTTCTTTTACATACATGCGAGTCAATTTTCCCAGAGAATCAGTATTATTGACCGGTAGGAAATGAGCACACTTAGTCAGTCGATCAACAATCACCCAAATTGAGTTCTTTCCACTGGGATTCCTCGGCAAGCCCACTATAAAATCCATGGTGATGTCATCCCATTTCCATTCAGGAATAGGAAGAGGCTGAAGCAAACCTGCTGGTCTTTGGTGTTCGGCCTTGACTTGACGACAAGTGTCACATCTCTCAATATACAAGGCAATATCTCTCTTCATTCATTCCCACCAATAACTTTTCTTTAAGTCCCGATACATTTTTGTGCTACCAGGATGAACGGAATAGGGAGCCGCGTGAGCCTATGCCATAATTCGCTCCTTAAATTCTGAGTCCTTAGGAATTACTCTACGATCTCGGAAACGAAGGATCCCATCTTTATCCAAACTGTAGTGCAATGGCCCTCTAGATTTTCTGACCCTCTTTCGAATGTCCAATAGCTTCGGGTCTTTTCTCTGAAGAGTCTTTAATTCTTCAAAATCAACTACTTGAATGTCAAGAATTGAAGATATCACTTCCTCCTGTTGCGAACTTCCAATGAGGAGTCTTCTCATCCCGCAAAGTATCGAATCCATTCCAGAAGATTCAGCTTCATCCTCTAAGTGTGACTTCCGGCTCAAGGCATCAGCAACTACATTTGCTTTTCCTGGATGGTATTTAATCTCACACTGATAATCACTTATTAGCTCTAACCATCGCCTTTGTCTCATGTTGAGATTCTTTTGAGAAAATAAATGCTTTAGACTCTTGTGATCGGTGTAGACCTCGCAAACTGCCCCATACAAATAGTGTCGCCAAATCTTAAGGGCAAACACTATCGCGGCCAATTCTATATCATGTGTCGGGTAATTCTTCTCGTGGTCTTTCAGTTGACGAGACGCATAAGCCACAACCCGCCCTTCTTGCATGAGAACACATCCCAAACCAAATTGAGATGCATCACTAAAAACTACAAACGGCTTATGTGGTTCTGGAAGTGCTAATATTGGCACAGTTGTCAATCTGTTCTTCAATTCCTGGAAACTCCTCTCGCACTTGTCTGACCAAACAAGCGGTGAGAGGTCCGGATAATCGGGAAAATCCCTCCACAAATCTTCTATAGTATCCACCAAGTCCTAAGAAACTTCGAATCTCGCGCACAGTCGAAGGACGCTGCCATGATAAAATAGCTTCCACCTTACTGAGATCAACTGGCACACCGTCCCAGGAAATTACATGCCCGAGAAATCTGACTTCTTCCAGCCAAAATTCACATTTGCTAAGCTTCGCGTACAGCTGGTGCTCTCGTAACTTCCTAAGCACTAAGCGAAGGTGATAAGCATGCTCGTCAATATCCTGAGAATAAATTAAAATATCATCAATGAAGACCACCACAAAAGAATCCAGATAAGGTCGAAAAACCCAATTCATCAAATCTATAAAAGCTGCAGGAGCGTTCGCCAACCCAAAAGGCATCACTTTAAACTCATAATGCCCATATCTTGATCTGAAAGCAGTCTTGGGAATATCTCTATCTCTTATTCGCAGCTGATAATATCCTAATCTCAAGTCAATCTTTGAGAAGATAGCCGCTCCATGAAGCTGATCAAATAAATCGTCGATTCTTGGGAGAGGGTACTTATTCTTGATGGTCACTTTATTAAGTTCTCGATAATCAATACACATTCTAAGAGTGCCATCTTTCTTTTTAACAAATAAAACTGGTGCACCCCATGGCGAAGTACTTGGCTGGATAAACCCTTGTCTACCAACTCTTGCAACTGGACTTTCAACTCTTTCAACTCGGCTGGTGCCATACGGTAAGGGGCTTTATGCACAGGAGCCACCCCAGGTTCTAAATCAATGGCGAACTCCAACTCGCGGACAGGAGGTAGCCCAGGCAAATCATCTACAAACACATCGGAAAATTCTTCTAAAACTGGAATATCCGCTAAAGACTTTTTCCCAATTGGTGTAGACACCACTTGAACCAAAAAGGCGTCCGCTCCACAAGCAATTTCTCTCTTCGCTTGAATTGCCGATATAACCATCGGCTTTTCTTTTAATTTACTCCCCATAAACTCTAAATAATCACCATCTGGGAGTTGAAAACTGATTACACGACTTCAACAATTAATACTTGCACAATACCAATATAACCAATCCATGCCGAAAATAATATCAAATCCCAACAACTTGAATACAACCAAGTCGGCATCAAGTGTCCTTCCACCAAAATCCAAAGGACAACCCAACGCAACTTTAGAACAACAAACCATTTCACCATTTGGAAGACTCACCACTAATGATTTTGGTAGGGGTCCCGTAACCAAGTTACATATCCGTGCAAACGTAGAAGACACAAATGACTGAGATGCACCCGAATCAAATAATGTGCAAGCATAAAAATCATACAACCGCACCCTTCCTGAACCAACCACACATATCCATGAAATCTAAAATAAAGAAAAACCACACCAAACCAAACATCAAATCCAGAAATTAGTTTAGGACCATACCTGTAATCACTCCAGCATCGTGGGTCACTGGTGCCTCATCATCCACCTCTCCCGGGGTAACAGCATATACTCGAGCCTGCGCCACTTGCCTCTGGTTAGTTCTGCCATCGCGTCGACCTCCACGGCTTCCTTGAACTGCATTAGGACACTCACGGGCAAAGTGTCCCTGTTGACCACAATTATAGCATCGAGTCCCACTCGAAGGGCACTCTCCCACATGAGCTCTATTACACCTCATGCAAACGGGCATCCGACCTCCTATACGCACTCCTGAGGCTGCTTATGGTCGAGCCCCGGACCGCTGAACAAACTTCTGTGGCGACCCAGAACTGCTTCCTTCCCCAGAAAAACTCCGCCTTTTCTGACTTGTAGGGGAGACCATGCTCAAATTAATTTCTCGTTCCGCAATGATAGCCAAATCAACCAATTCTTGGAAAACAGTAATCCGGAGGCAAACTACCATCCGGCGTATCTCGGGTCGCAGCCCCTCTTGGAAGCGCTCAGTTTGCATCTCCTCCGTGGCGATCAGATGAGGAGCAAATCGCCCAAGCTCCACAAATTTTCCGGCATATTGCTCTACTGTCATATTTCCTTGAACCAGGCTGGAAAATTCTCTAGCTTTTTGCCGCCTCACATGTGCAGGAAAGAACTGATCATTAAATTCCTTTTTAAACCGCTCCCAAGTCACTGCGGCGAAAGATCCCAATTCTAACATCAGCATTTCTCTTTTCGTCTCCCACCATTCGGAAGCAGTACCTTGTAACAAATAACTTGCATAGAGCACTTGTTGTGCCTCCGTGCAGCCACAGACTTCAAATGTTTTCTTTATATCTCTAATCCACTTCCCAGCTCTAAGTGGATCTTCTTCTCCTGTAAAAGCAGGGGTGCGGTGCCCTAAGAAGCGCTCATAAGTGCACCCGGCCTGCACCGCTCTACTTTGTTCCCCATGCTGCAGGTATTCAGTCAGTCTATTTAATTCACTGGTTTGAGCCTCTCTACTTTGTTCGCCTCGTTGTAAATATTCCGTCAAACGGTTTAACGCTCGAGCCATGGCGAAATTCCCATCGCCTCTCGGTAACTCATCCTGAGGTTCCCTAGAAGGCCTCCGTGGTCTCACCATTTTCCTGTCATAACACAACCTTTGACCCCGTTTAAACATCGGATAAAATAAACAACATAAAAACAAAACCAACCAACAATAAAACAGGCACACATATGTATATAAGATAATTAAAAACAAGAACAAAGCTCCAAATAAAAACAAACTCTTTAAAACACAACTTAAAAAAAAACATTCTGGGAATATAATATAATAAAAAAAAACATGTACCGCTTCTATGGGACATGTGGTTTTACCCAGAGCCAAACCGCTCTGATACCACCTGTGACGCCCCCAAATCCCACGTACGGCCACGTGGAAAATTGAGACGTCGGGACGATGACAACACGGTCACACATCCCATCGCCAAGTGTCCAAAGTGTGTGTACAAGCGGAATGTGTACAAGAAAGAACACGGAGCGGATAGATAAGTCATAAAACTAAGTACCAGAATTTTTCTCAGTTAAATACAAACCAGTTCAAAACATACATACTAAAATATTACGAGTTCAACATCGTTCCAAATCCCAAAAGCACACTAATAAAAGCATCGACAAATATAATATAATTAAAGATCATCCAGCTACTCCTCTGGCGGAGCCGCCTCCTCGGGCTCAGCCTCCTCTTCATCAAGATCTGCATCAAAATCTATAGTACCAAAAAGGGTGCCGCAGGTAAGTAAAATCCAAACAACGCAAGATAAAAACATATTACAACCAAAACAAAATGCATGAAGTATGCCCAATGCACAACCCAAAAACCATATTTTTCCACGCACGCCAAAATCCCATTTTGGCCTGAAAACATTTTTTCTTAAAACCAGTCCTCGCCATTATCCCAGATAATGGCCGAACCAATAATCCACCATTTTTCCAGAAAATGGATCACAAGCCACATATCACAAAACTCGCCATTATCCCAGATAATGGCCCATATCCAAATAATCCAAAACAATACCATATTATGCATGCACCATGATCTCCCCTAGGGATCATCCGCACGCTCTGGGTCTGTGCCACACCGTAGGTAACGACTACGCATGTGACACCTACATGAGTGATGCCCAGACTCGCGTCCAGCGCGTACCTGGCAAGGCCATCCTCTAGTCCCCGCCACTCGAAGGACCACGGAGTCGACACGACAGCGTTACCGTATCGTGCGATCCGGTCGTCGCCCAGCGACAACCCAGGGGATGTCACTCAATTTTTATCTGCTCCCGAGTGACCAAAGGAGCTCCACCGAGATAATAACCCATCCCGGCTTGGACTCGTGAGACACACGCACCCAAAGACAATTTAACACATGAGAAACCCATTTTCCATAAAATGCACATGATCATGTAAATTCAATGCCATACGATTAAATCACATAAAATAGCCAACACAACCTGAACATCACCAACAACCAACAAACATCTCTTTCCTCAATTCCAACTGACCCCCGAACTCCTCGGACTCAGTCCGGAATCAACAAACCAACCAGATAACAAAATAATTTATTGTAAAGGCAATAATACCTTAAAATCTAAAACGAAGTTTGGAAAATACTTACAGCGCTATATATGATTTTTAGAAGGTTCGGCGCGCAACAAACGATGAGCGGAAAGCAACGTAACAGTGCAAATGCACTGTAGTCGTGGGTCGCAAAATACCCACTTTTGAACGGGGATGAACCAAGACCCCAAATTGATAGGGAATGGTCTAGGGATGATTATGAAGCTAGTGGAATCGAGTTTTGGCCGTGGGTGGCGGCGAAAACGCCGGTTGAAGTAAAAAACGTGCAAATCGGAGTTAAGCTCGTGGAGCTGCTCCGGTGGACGATCGAGGCTGGGGATGGGTGGGTTAGGACGGCAAGAGGTAGGGGAAGAAGTGGTGAAGAGGTGCTGGCCGGAGGTGGAGCGACGGCGCCGGAAACGGTGAGAAACCGTGCGGCTTAGATGTGTTTTTCCGGCTAAACGGCCGGCCGGTTGGGGGAGATATTCGGTGGGGTGGTGCACCGAAGGGAGGGGAAGAGTTCTGGGTGGATGGTGTAGGCTACGCCGCCGGCAAACGGCGGTTCTGGGCTGTTGAAGGCAGCGGCGACAGAGGGAAAAAATAGAGCAGGGGCAGCGACTTTGAGGGGCTCGTGGCGGCTAACGGTGGGTCTGATGGTCCTGAAAATTGGTGTAGATGTAGTCTAGTGGGAGGGGAAGAGAATGGCGGGGATGGTGTACGCCACCTCCACCGGATGACGGAGATACGGCTGGTCAAAGTAGGCTGGGCGGGAGAGGAAAAAGGGAAGGGAGAGAGAGAATCCGAACGCACGGGAAGCACGGGGAGGAAGAAGAGAAAAAGGAAAAAAAGGAAGAAAAAGAAAAGAAGGAAAAGAAAAAAGGAAGGAAAAAGAAAAAAGGAAAAAGAAAAGAAGGGGAAAAGAAATGAAGTCCAAACTTCACTTCCGGGATCCAGAAACTGTTCCGCCGAAAACGACAATAAAAACATAAAACGACTAAAATAAATTAAATACCACATCAAATAAATAAATAAAAATCAAGAAAATATTTTAAACACCACGTAAAGCTAAAATATATAAAACAACAATTTTAAACTCAACAGCGAGTAAAACTAATTAAAATCCGATAATTTAAAATACAAGCACTATAATATTAATTAAATTAAAATATTTCTTCAGTGAAAATACACGTAGAAACGGGGTGTCACAAGATTCCTTGGTTCCGACAATGCGACGTTATATCAAACTCGGGCTACAAGGGTGAGAATTTGTGTGGAAGTGGATCTCCAAGATGAACCCGTGGATGGTTTTCCATTGGTAGTTGGTCAAAAACAGATTTTACAGAATGTAACGTATGAGAATAGGGGTTTTTACTGCAAGAAATGCTTTCGGCAAGGGCATACAGCGGTAGTGTATCGATCAGGTGTGAAAGCAAGGGCCAAAATTAGTGGAAAAAGAGGGGATGCAAGGACTAGGAAAGGAGCGTGGGATCAAGTTTGGAAAGAAGTGGGGCAAAAAGAGGAAGTTGCAGTTTTGTCTGATGCTAAGAAACAGAGTATGAACGATTTTTGGGAACCTCAGGCAGTGCAATAGAGTAGTGTGGAGGAGGGGAAGATAGATGAGGTGGTGCAGAATGAGGGGGAAGTGAGTGCTGGGAGTGAGAGGGAAAATGATATCATTTAGGCCGAGGAAGGGGAGATAGTGCAGTCCGACAGTGTGGTGGTGGGGGGTGATCCTAGCAAGGAGGTGGTGGAGAATTTGCAATTGCCAGTGATGGACCATATTATATGCCTCGAGGTCCCAGAAAACTCAGTTGATCACATTAAGGGGAATATTGCAACAGAAACTCCTGAGGTTCAGAGGAAGAGTTTAGAATAGAATGGTAATGCCATGGTATTCGAAAGTGATGAAGAGGAATGTGAGGAAGTGTGGTGTGATGCAGATCTCATAACTACACATGACGAATCCTAGTTGAACGCAATAGAGCCTGGGGCGGATTTTTTAAACCAGCCGAAGAGGGGCAGCAAGGTTCTAGTCAGGGGAAGGTGTCTTTGGGTTATTCATCTGAGCGGGAGGTCGGTGAATTCTCATTGTTACGTGGAAAAGAAAAAATGTATGAGTTAGGCACAGAGCACCGGTTGATATCCAAAAAGAATATAGAGGAAAAAGCATTGAGGAAGTCTTAGAGGGTTCATATCCGTTCAGTGACCCCCACAACTCCCATGTACGGAAACGTGGAAATCGAGGTGTCGAGATAATGATAACACCGGTCACGCATCCAATCGCCAAGTGCCAAGTGTGTGTTCATGCAACACGTGTACAATAAAATAACGCAGCGGGTAATAAAAGCCTTTCAACTAAGTACCAGAATTTTATTTAAATACAAACTCACTTAAAACAAGCGTATAAAAATAATAAAAGTCTCAACAACATCATAAAAACAAAATACATTGTTTAAAGATAGGGAAAATAATTTTCAATAATTAAGCAAGAGCACCCAAACAAGCCAAAAATCCATGTAATTCATGAAAACCCAGTTTTCATGAATATTAAATGGGGCTGTGATACACACGCACCCAAAAATCCATTTAATTCATGAAAACCCAGTTTTCATTATTCAACACATGTACATGTATGCCATTATGCGAAAAAAAATCCAATTTTCCCTTTTTAAACATGAACATGCATGATCCATGCAATGCACACCTCAAGACACAATTTATTCAACACACCTCAACATCAACAATAAATAAACAACTCCTTCCTCAAATCCATCCAACTCCCGACTCCTTAGACTCAGTCCGGAATAACCAACCAGTCACAAATAATTATTGTAAAAGCAATAATATATTTAAATCTAAAATGAAGTTTGGAAAATACTTACAGTGCTATATACTAATTTTCGGCGAGCGGAAAACGGCGAAGAAAAAGCAACATAACAATGCAAATTCACTGTGGCCGTGGGTTGTGAAATACCCACTTTTGAACGGGGACAAACCAAGGCTCGGGATTGATAGGGAATGGCTTAGGTTCTGCTTGGCCACTAAGAATTCTCAGATAAAAATTTTGAATTTTAAGATAAAATATTAAAATATTATATTTTAATATTATTATTGTTTTGGAATTTTAAAAAGTTAAGAAAAAGTTAAATAGTTTATTATATTTTATATGGAGATTTGGGAAAGTTGTAATGATGAGATGAGAATTTTATGTTTGAGATGAGAATTTCAAGTGGCCAAATACAACCTTAGAGGTGTTTATGAAGCTAGGGGAAGTGAAGGTTGGCGTGGGTGGCGGCAAAAACGGCGGTAGAAGAGCTTAAACACCCAAATCGGAAACTAGCTCGTGGGGGCTGCTCCGGTGACGGATCGAGGCCGGAAATGGGTGGTTTAGGACGGCAAGGAGTCGGTGATGAGGTGGTGAAGAGGTGGTGGCTGGAGGTGGAGCGACGGCGGCAAATCTGAGCAAAAGCCGTTCGGCTTGGAGGAGCTATTCCGACTAAACGGCGGCTCCGATGGCGGTGGAAATTTGTGGGGTGGTTCACCGGAGGGAGGGGAAGAGATTGGTAGTGGTGGTGTGGCTCACGGCGTCGGCGAGCAGTGGGTTTGGGTGGTTGGCCGAAACGGCGTGAGGGAGAGGAGAGAGAGAGAGAGAATTCGCACTGGAGGGAAGAACCGGCCAGCAGGAGAAAAGAAAGAAAAAAGAAAGAAAAAGAGAAGAAAGAGAAAGGAAAAAGAGGAAACTAACTCGTGTGAGTTGCTCTGGCGACGGATCGAGGCTGGAAATGGGTGGTTTAGGACGGCAAGGAGTCGGTGATGAAGTGGTGAAGAGGTGGTGGCCGGAAGTAGAGCGACGGCGGCAAATCGGAGCAAAAGCCGTTTGGCTTGGAGGAGCTATTTCGGCTAAAGGGCGGCTCCAATGGCAGTGGAAATTTATGGGGTGGTTCACCGGAGGGAGGGGAAGAGATTGGTGGTGGTGGTGTGGCTCACGGTGCCGGTGAGCAGTGGGTCTGGGTGGTTGGCCGAAACGGCGTGAGGGAGAGGAGAGAGAGAGAGAATTCACACGGGAGGGAAGAACCAGCGGGAGAAAAGAAAGAAAAAAGAAAGAAAAAGAGAAGAAAGAGAAAGGAAAAAGAGGAAACTAACTCGTGGGGGCTGCTCCGGCGACGAATCGAGACTAGAAATGGGTGGTTTAGGACGGCAAGGAGTAGGTGATGAAGTGGTGAAGAGGTGGTGGCCGGAAGTAGAGCGACGGCGGCAAATCGGAGCAAAAGCCGTTTGGCTTGGAGGAGCTATTTCGGCTAAAGGGCGGCTTCGATGGCAGTGGAAATTTATGGGGTGGTTCACCGGAGGGAGGGGAAGAGATTGGTGGTGGTGGTGTGGCTCACGGTGCCGGTGAGCAGTGGGTCTGGGTGGTTGGCCGAAACGGCGTGAGGGAGAGGAGAGAGAGAGAGAATTCACACGGGAGGGAAGAACCAGCGGGAGAAAAGAAAGAAAAAAGAAAGAAAAAGAGAAGAAAGAGAAAGGAAAAAGAGGAAACTAACTCGTGGGGGCTGCTCCAGCGACGGATTGAGGCTAGAAATGGGTGGTTTAGGACGGCAAAGAGTCGGTGATGAAGTGGTGAAGAGGTGGTGGCCGGAAGTAGAGCGACGGCGGCAAATCGGAGCAAAAGCCGTTTGGCTTGGAGGAGCTATTCCGGCTAAACGGCGGCTCCGATGGCAGTGGGAATTTGTGGGGTGGTTCACCGGAGGGAGGGGAAGAGATTGGTGGTGGTGGTGTGGCTCACGGCGCCGACGAGCAGCGGATCTGGGTGGTTGGCCGAAACGGCGTGAGGGAGAGGAGAGAGAGAGAGAGAGAATTCGCACGGGAGGGAAGAACCAGCGGGAGAAAAGAAAGCAAAAAGAAAGAAAAAGAGAAGAAAGAGAAAGGAAAAAGAGGAAAAGAGAAAAAGAAAAGATGGAGAAAAAGAAATGAGGTCCAATCCTCACCTCTGGAGTCCAACAACTGATCCAACGAAAACAGCTTTAAAAGCAATAAAACTAAGAAAATATTTTAAACACAACGTAAAGCTAAAATATAATAAATAACTAGTAAAAACTAACTACTTAATTTTAAATCCAAAGACTAGCTAAAATAAATTAAACATCAATTTAAACTCAAAACAATAATTAATATAAGATAACTCTATAAAATAAATTTCACAACTAAATAAATCTAATTAAAATCCAATAATTTAAATTAAAAGAACTATTATTTTAACTAAATTAAAATTCTCATTCTGTGAAAATACACATAAAAACGGGGTATCACAATAACATTTCTCAAAATAATCCTTTCCCAAAAATAATCCTTTCCTCCAACGCATGCCAAAAATCCCATTTTTGGCACCGAAATAGTTCCATTAAAATATTTCCTCGCCATTATCCTAGATAATGACCCAAAACAAGAAATCCACCATTTTGCCAAAAAATAGTCCATGAATAACCATTAACAAAATCCTACCATTTTCTCATAAAATGGCCCACAAATGTCCTTTAATCAAAACTCGTAATTTTTCCAGAAAATGACCCATATCCAATATCAAAACCAGTTTCCAATTTATTGTATGCACCATGATCTCCCATAGGGATCATTCACACACTCTGGCTTCTATGCCACACTGCAGGTAATGACTACGCGTGTGACATCTATACGAGTGATACCCAGCTTCGCACCCAGCGCGTACCCTGACTAGACATCTTTTAGTCCCCGCCAGCCGAGGGACCAAGGAGTCAACACGACAACGTTACCATATCGTCCGAGCCTGTTGTCACCTAGTAACAACTCAGGGGATGTCACTCAGTATTTTTCACTCCCGAGGGACTAGAGGAGCTCTACCGAGATAATGCCCAATCTCGGCTTGGGGGTCGTGATACACACGCACCCAAAAATCCATTAACACTTAAAAACCCGGTTTTCAATTTCCAAGCAATGACATGACACAAAATACCCAACAATCCAAATCATCCAAACATAAATTACTCCATCCTCAAATCCATCTGACCCCCGACTCCTTGGACTCAGCTCAGCACAACCAACCAATCACAAATTATTGTTAAAGAAAAAATATATTTAAATCTTAAATGAAGTTTGGAAAATACTTATAGTGCTATAAAATATTTTTGAATGATCACGGAGCTGCAAAAAGTGACAACAAGGCAAGGTAACAGTGCAAAATGCACTGTGGTCATGGGTCACAAAATACCCACTTTTGAAGGAAGACAAAAGAAAACAAGGGAAGGCTAGGGTAAGGCTTAGGGGTGTTGATGAAGCTAATGGAAGTGGTGGTTGGCCATGGGTGGCGGCACAAACGGTGGTCGTAAGCCAAAAAGGCTAAAACAGAAAGTGAGATGGCTAGACTTCACCAGTGACGGACAGGGGCTGAGGATGGGTGGATTAGGTAGCTGGAAGGTTGGTGGTGAAGTGGTGCAAAGCTGGTGGCCAATGGTGGCGAGACGGCAACGTGGGGAGGCTAAGACAGTGCGGCTTGATGGGCTTCGTGGAGGCAAACGACGGCAAGTTAGGGGCTGAGATTAGTGGATGATGTTGGCCTATGGGAAGGGAAGTTGTGGTGGTGGTGGTGGTGTTGGACTGTGGCGCAGGAAAATACAAGCCCATTCAGGCTACACACGACTAGCGGGGAGGAGAGAGAGAGCGTGGGGAGTGGTGGTCAGCATGGATAAGCTCGTCAGCATGAGAGGAAGGCGGTGGGGTGGGCGGTGAGGTCTGGTAGTGCACGACGGCGAGGCTGGGCAAAGGGAGGACGCACGGAGGAGAAGAGAAAAGGGAGAGGGGTCGCGCGGGTTAGGGAAGAAAAGCTGGGGAAGAAAGAAGAAGAAAAAGAAAGAAGAAAAAAAAATAGAAAAAGAAAAAGGGAAAAGGGAAAAGGAAAAAAGAAGGGAAAGAAATGAAGTCTAACTCTCATAACTTGGGTCAAGAAACTAATCCAACAAAAATTATTTTCAAAACAGTAAATTAAATAAAATAATTCAAACGCAGTGAATAACTAAAATAAAATAAAAAAAATCTAAAAACACAATAATTCTAAAGCCCAAAAATAACTAATTTAATTTAAAAAGTAATTTAAATACAAAACAATAATAAATACAAGAAGGCATGTTAAAATAATTTCACAACTTAAAAGTCATAAAATAATACTGCGAAAATCACCTTTGATTTAAAATAAGAAAATCAATACTTATAATAATTTAAATAAAATCACTCAATAAAAATACAATAAAATGGGGATATCACATCCTCCACCCCTTAAAATAAATTCCGTCCTCGAAATTTGTGAGGTCAAATACTAACGCTTAGCAAGATACAGCCCAGAACACGCTTAGGAAAATCATACAACCATCAACGCCCAAACAGACACGAGTACTCTCTCTCAAGTTTGCTCCTATAGGCGATCTGATTATACTCACACCAGTCTCCTAATGGCCCATCACATCAGTACTCCTAGGGTGGCTATGTAATCCAAAATCTCTATTCCCACAAGAACCTTAATACAACACCCAATAAATTTCAATGATTATTATCTTCATGCCATAAATTGTGCTAATCTCAATCAACTCCTATGCTAAAAACTTCCAAACCTGTATTGTATTCTACAAGTTGGTAACCTATTAGTCACTTCCAAAGTTAACCATCAATAATCATAATTAGTACAACAAAAGATTACTTTCCAATTACAAGTATCTTCTCAAAATTTCAAGTCACCACTAATTCCTCAAAATCAGCACAAAATTTAACACCTAATTATCTGTAAAAAATCACGCTTTTCGTGCGCACTCTGATAACTCGCCAAAATGCAAAAAGACTATGTCCTTATAAACTAACACCATTGAGTACAAGCTAACTCAACACCTATAAACAAGAAAATCCTTTACCCACATTTCGATAGAAAATAATATACCTCCAAAAACAACAATTATCACTCATTCCTCAGTTGGCTCTAGCTACTTTAATCAAAATCAATATTCCACAAAGTGCATCCATAATCATTGACAAAAACCAATACCAATCAACCTCAATGTTCCAAATTGAAAACAAGTATCATCATCTCAAAATATACAGACTCCACCTAAGATAAAGAACCCTAAAAGGCTCGAATCCATCCCGACCAACCAAAAAGAGTGCCTATAAACTTCTACCTGACAACCAAAACCCAAAAGCCCATCACCTAAATTCTGAATACCATCTACTCTAGCGGTGACTAAACTCACTACGAACCACCATTGACTTCACCAAAACATTGCTAAAACCTTCTTGGTAACTTGCCCACTTGCTTCTACTCTCATAAGCTCTAATATTAGCATCACTGTTTGAGCTGAAAAATTGCATATTTTAGCTATTTAAAACCAATTTATTTCAACTGCTTCGTGACATTATTATTGGTTTTAGATGGAAAAATAGTTAATAAGCATAAACTCGAGTTGTAATTTTTAATTGATTAATATCATGTTTATGCTTAATTCTATAACTATGATTTAATTGGACAATATTTCCTCACATATATAATATATTTTTAATAATCTATTTTTTTCTTTTTAATTTATTTCGAGTGTTATTTTTATTTCTTTATTTGCAGCATAAATAAAATTCACAAGAAATCCGGTTGGAACTTTGGACCAAAAGCAGATGAAAATCAAAAGAAAGCACTTTCGGTGGAGGATTACTATTTTATATTTGCGGAAAGCTAACAGATGAAAAAAAAGGCTAGAAGACGGAAAGAAGAGCTGAAAGAGGAGGTCGGTGCGTGTAAGAAAGAAAAAGAGAATAAAAACAGAATGGAAGACGGGCTGAAATTGGAGACGTGCTGGAGTGATTGGCTGGAGTTTGTTGGTGAGATGACTTCTGGACGTATACGGAAGGGTGGCCTGGACGTGGAGGCTTCTTGCTATGGGATGCAAACTTGTCAACATAAATGGAACCGAAAGCAGCAGAAGAAGTTTATACGGAAGAAAACAAAACATAAAAGAAAAAAAATGGAGTTTACGTCCAAGGGCAAGTGGGACGTACGAGGGGGGATGTTTTTCAACATTTACGGAAAGAAGTTGACGTTCGGACAGGAAGATGATTCTCGGACCAGGGGATAAAAACTTCGTGTAGAAGAAGTTTTTGGGTGGTTTTCGGAGTGGAAAAAAAAAAGAGGAGGGGAGTTTATGTAGGCTTCAGCTAGCCTGGGACGGAAAAAAACTGGGGGAAGGTGAAGAGGAGTTTACGTTCGGTGAGTGTTTTCTTTGGTTTGAGAGAGACGGGGACGGTTTCAGAGATGAACTGGAGAACGTAGAGGGTTTACGTTCAGGGGGTCTTCCACTAACCTTTGGACGGAGAGGAAGTTTACGTGGCTGGAAGGAAGAACAAAAGAGAGCCGGTGTGAGGAGACTTGCTCTGTTTTGAGTATGAGAAAACAGAGTAGTGAATTTGTTTTGAAGGTGAGTAGCCTTCCGTTCGGATATATATACTGCAGTTTATTTCTTTTCATTTGCAGGCTGGACTTTCAATTCTGTTTTGAGGGCAAAGAAGTAGAGCAGGATGGACAGCACATGAAAGAAGGATGTTTATGTTTAGAAGGAAAGGCTGAAAGACGTGAAAAGAGGAGGAAAACTAGTGAGCGGTTTCCCTTAAAAACGGGGACGCTGAAACGGGAAAAAGAAGGCAGGAAGTATGGGAGAGTTGATTTCCGTTCCGGTTGGATGATCTGTTCTGGCTTGGTGACAGTGGACATAGAGACGAGAGATTCAGTTTTTGGCTGGGTTTGACTTACAGAAGCTTGGAGGGGAGCTGGTTGCTGAGGCTTCAGATTTTATTTTCTTGGTGAAAGGAAAAACGTAGCAGGGGGTGACAGAAGTTGGTATGCTGCAGTTGGAAGCTCTGAGTTTTCTTGACGCTGCACTTCAAGGAAACTGACTTGAGGGAGTTGTGGACGCTTGAAGATTCGACGCTGGCAGACAGAAGTGTTATTTTTTTTTGCTTGGAAACGGAACTAGGGAGTTCTTTGGGCTTCATCTTCTCTTCACTTTTACTCTCCTATAATTATTTTTCAGTGTTATTTTGTGTTTTATTATGAAGAATATTATTGTGATTTCCTTGACTCATTTAATGAATATGGTTGGCTAAATTTTCATACTAAGGTTAGAGGTGAAGTTTAATGATTTGAAAATTGTTTTCGGATCGTCGACAAATTTATTTTGTGAGTTTGATCGATTGAATGATTTTATTATTGGATAATTTGATTATCTATATATTTTTCTTGATTTATTGTGATTTCCGAATACAATGAATGCTTGAGAAATCCCTGTGATAGTCAAATAAATTTGTAAGCGTTTTAATCATCAATCGTTCATGCTCGATCATTCGTAACTATTTTTTCTTGATCTTAAATGCTAAATCTTCCAATTAAACGGAATTATTATTCTAGTTTAATTGAAGTAATTCGATCAGAAAAAATATTTTAAATTATTAAACGGATCCTCGAAACCTTAGTCTTTTTCCATATCAACACAGCTTATCATTTTAGTCTTATTTTGTTACGTCAAAAAAATCATTATCTCGATAACTTCATTTTAGTTTCAATCGCGCATCTCTTTTAGTATTTTATTTTCATTTGTTTGAGAGAATTTTTCACATTAGTCAATCCCTGTGGATTCGATCCTGTAAGGTACTACAACACCTGTATACTTGCGGGTAAAACTGCACTAAATTTTGGTTCATTAATTTGAGTTAAAGTTTAGGCGCAACA